>MU155256.1:0-93151 GCA_015484465.1 Pholiota conissans
TGCAAAACTCTCATTATTCAAAAACATTGGTTTTATCACGCATTGTAACGCAAAGTCACGTGGAGGCTTGTCGAAGATGCATGAGCCATATCTTACCTCACTCCACTCCATTACATGACGGGTATGCGTAACATTTCTTGAGCAGCGATGCGGACTCAATTAGCAGGCATCTTCAAACAGTTGGTCCTCAAGCCATCACCACCCCACTTAGCAACTTCAACGAGTAAATCCTTCTTCTTCTCGAACCCAGTCGTCGAACGTAGCTCGTAGAGAGTGGCTGAGATTCAATCATACTTAGAATGCCTTTCAAGAAGATTAAGATTGCAAACATACATAGATTGAAAAGGAAGGGTTCGGCGACTACAACACTCGATGGCGAAGCGTGAAGGGCCTTTTCAAGTGCTTCGATGGCCTGAAACAAAGTTCGTTATTTGATTGAGTGAGATAAACGAGTTTTACTCGCCTCCTTCAGTCTACCTTGACTCAACAATGCGACCGATAGGTTGTTCACCGCCTAGAATTGAGAAGGAAATCACGATGAGAAAGGGCATACGATAGATTGAATGATTGGTTGGACGCACCGCATAATTCTCTGCATCCTGTTCTATAATCCCTTTAAACCTCTCACTAGCCTCGCTCCAGTCACCCTCGGCAGCGGCGAGGAGGGCCGCGTTCATCATCTTCAGCGTGAGCGATGCACTAGAATCAGCCTCTATTTCACCGAAGTGCTGCGCAGCTGCCTGGACGTTCCCGCCTTGAAGGTAGATGCGGCCCACGGAAGAGCGCAATGCAGGGCTCGAAACCCCATCTTGGTGACAGAGTGGCTCGAGTAACTTCGCAGCAGCGGTGATTTCCTACAGAAGAGAAAAGAATGTACATAAGCTTCAACCTAGTATGACCAACATTGACTGTACCTTCATCTCCACCATTTGCGACGCAATGATCAACGCTACGCGTGCTCCACGCTCTTTCCACATTGGCACGAGGGTCGCATCACCGCCTGCCTGGCGGCACTTGGTGCGGCATTTCTTCAACAGCGCATTCAACGCGTCGAGGTACCCCATATGGTCCCCCGCCCAGTACTTCAATCGCGTCTGCATTACCTCCAGCTCAAACGGCAGCAAGCGCTCAAAGACATACGCGCGTGTCTCCGCGGGCTCGATGCCGCTAAGCACGGTGAACAGGTTTGTTGTCTCGGCCGAAGTCTGGTTGAAGAGGCGCAGTCGTGCGAGACAGGAAAGCCGGAGGTGCCAGAGCTGGGTTTTAGAGAAGGGTTCTTAGTCGATGGTCTATGGTCTAGTTGGGGTTCACTTACACCAAGAACGAGAGTTAGATCTGACGGATCTGATGTCACTAGACGGTCTCTGGCCATCCTTGCCAGTGCTCTCCAGCTGTTGGTAATCTGCATAGGAGAGCATGAGATTCACAAGCTATCAATATATACCAATAGCAAGAATATGGCAGGAGAAAGAAACGCGACGGGGGCGAACAGAGGCCGACAGAATCCTGAGACTCTCGACGGAGAACGGCCGGAAGTAAATAGTCAAACGATAAGGGTATCCGCTCCACGTTTCACGAAAGCGTCCTCAGGTAACCAAGAAGTTTGTATTGATAAATTGAGAAGAGACTCACAACTAAAGTATGGAAGTCGCTTCGTTGCCAATCGCCTGTTAAATCTCGCATTGGACGTCTTTCAGGAGGATAAATATATTTGTTGAGGAGCGTAGTCAAAGGGTCGGTCTAATACACGTATTGTACATTAAATTTCGGGATAACCACCATGTCAGAAGATTTGAAGAGAACGGATGGCGTACATTTGGAATGGGCAAGAACATAGTGGGTGCGACCAGCGCAGGTACATAAATATCGGGCACTTCTTCTTCCTCTTCGCTTTCAGATGGGGGCGGTGGGGGTACGTCTTTATTTACATTGGGACGAGGTGAAGCGGGCGGTTGTGAACGATCAGATTCCGGTAGATCAAGAGGGACATTCTGAGCAGGTGAGACCGTGTACTGCGAGACGCCAGCCGAAGAATCCTGCTTCTCGTCACCCACAGAGGCTGCATCACCTTCATCGTCGATGAGGAAGGGGTCAGGTGTCTCCTCTTCAATGAACACCGTCGGGGGACTAGTGAACATGGGCTCGGATGGCGAGGGTTGCTCGGCGTCGGCACCATGGTCGTTGTCGGCTGACACGGGAGGCTCGGGAAGTGGAGGCTCTGGAAGGGGATGCTGGGGCTGTTCCTCGGGCATCTGTGGGAGAATGTCCACGGAAATGGGGGGAAGAATGTTGGAAAGCTGATGATCTTCGAGAGCACTAGAGGCAATGCTGGCTGCGTCGAAGCTCTTCGTATCTGCGTCTCGGGGATACTTGTCGTTCCAGGTGCTGCTGCTGCGAGACGAGCTGGGAGACGGGGGAGAGATGTCGGCGGGGGCGACAAGGACGTGGTGGGAAGGAAGAGAGGTGGTTCGGACTCGTACAATGGCTTCGTTAGGATCGTGTTTGGTGTGGGTCACGTGGTGGAGGGCCTCGTCCAGTCGCCAGAGCTGGCGCTTCACCTTTTCGGCGAACTTGCCAGATAGTCTGCGCATCCGAGTGGGCGACCTCGGGGGGCTGGGTGGGCATTCCTCCTTGCCCTCTTTCGCCTTTGTCTTCGTCTTCAGTTTGGACGGAGAAAGCGAGAACGGCATGTTGGTCAGGGAAGGAGTGGGTGTTAGTTTGGTGAGTCCAGAGACTGGAAGGAGAATTGCGGAGGCGGGCCATTTATATGGGCGCGGGAGGTGTTCAGTGTTCCGAATCAATCGAGGACGAAGGGGCACATGCATGATTTCTCCTTTCCAGGCGTCATCGGCGCAATTCTCGTCTGCGCCAGATGCCGTGATCTAGACATCCAGGCATATTCGAGCCTGTCTGCATTACTCCCTCTCCGTAGTCCTGGTATATCCGGCTCTCGCCGACTATTGTGCTTTCTCTACTTGACTCACTTGGGCTATCTCCATCAACACGTTCCGATAATCTGCCTCGATTATCTGTTTTATCTACGCATGTTTTCTGCATGCTGCACATCCATTAGGTCACCGCGCGCTTTCCGTGTTATCGTTCAGACACATGTCTTTTCCTGAGACGGCCTCGAGGCGTGTCTTTCTGGAAACCATGCAAGCGGCCAACATCTGGTGATCATTCTTGTTCTGTTTCATAAAAAATAATGTGCTTCCGGCGGAATCGATGGTACGGCGCCTCATACAACAGCCACGACAAGGTTGCGGGGTGGCATCTAGTGTGACTATGATAATAATAATTGATTGCAAGTTCCTCGACGGGCGCTCGACGCATGTACCTGGCGATGGTCTAACCGATCTAGAGCTACTGTGCCTATGTTTCTGGAGATATACCTAGTTAATTTGATAGCTAGGATCCCACCGAGGATGAAACAAATTTGGCACCTAGATCTTGTTGGCGAATGCAAGTTACATGGAAGATCAAAAACAAATGAAAATGAAAATGAAGTCGCAAAGTCGTTGCTGATATTCTGGCGGCTTCTGTCGTCCATCGTCACTGAAAAAGATTCATAAATAGCTCCAACTATTCTGGAAGGTGAAGAGTTTCAAGTTACGCCCTCTTACGCAAATTATAACCGTTCTCTGTAACCGTGTTGCCGCAAGACGTGCTTGTCCACTCTTTGAATGCACAGCCGATGATCGAGCTGCGAAATGGTGTGGCTCTACGATTCTGGACCCGGCGAATAGTCATTTCTAGACAAAGTCAGCCTCAAGCTTACACACTTGTTATGAGCACTGTACGTCTAGCTTCAGCTTCTACAACCGAGCCTTGGGGCCTCGATCCTTTACGAACGGAAGAGATGTTACCGCCGCCATCGCAAGCTTGTATGCAACGCTTGTTTTTCTTGCGTGGTGTAGGTGCGCCGTCTCTCAATGCTTCTTTACCTTAGAATTTAGATTGTGCAAACGGGTTCAAGGGCAATAAAGTGAACGCAGTGTACCCTTGAATCCGGACTACGAGCGATGCATATTCTAATCATTCCTTTCCTATCATAGCCTATCATCTATGGAGGGCAATTTCATTTTGAAATATCGCGTTAATTGGGCCCTGGTCCACAGTGTTTTAGGCAAACTCGAACACCGATATGCAACTCGTAATTACGCTTCAATTACGACGGGGCATCGTTTCTGGAGCCTCGGTACAGCTTCGGGAAGCTATCAAAATGCCTTTTTTGGTAAATTTCTTTACGTAGCTGCGGCGCATAATGCATAGAGTGGCGCACTTTTACCTTCAAGTCATATAATCTGTACGGTAAACCTTGTAGGATACAAAGTTTGAATTTTGGAGCTACGCCACCCACTCGAGTTGTAGACCCGCCGCCTTCGAACTGAAGCTTTTTTCGTCTGCTTTCCGCCGCACCACATTTCTTCCCCCACCTCCATCGATATAATAAAGAAGTAGGTCAGGCCCTGCTATTCTCTTCATTCCTTCCTCTCAATTGAGATGATTTTTATAACGGTATTCCTCGTTCTCGCCATAGTAATTCCCGTGAGCCAATTCATCATTTCAGGTCAGCGCTAGATGGGCGCTAAAGTCACACACCACCCTTAGAACGCGGCCGCCTCAGATTCAAACTATCAGTCCCTTTCGGAGACAGAATTTTTGCACGGTCCCGCTGCTGGATGGACATACCTTGGGTGTTATACGTATGTTCTCTTCGTAGTACGCATTTTAGATCGTTTTTCTGACCATTGAATACTATGTGGATCACTGGCACAGTGACACGGCCGCTTCTCGGACTCTTTTGGAAGCGAGTGCCGTCAGCGCGACGCAAATGACGCCCTATCTCTGCACCACGTTCTGTCAGGGTGCCAACAGCTCAGCACTTACTGGAATGAACTTTGCAGGTGTTGAGTATGCGAAGGAATGTTGTACGTCTCTTTAATTATTGAAACCGTTCAAGAAACTTAACGAACCGGATCATTCTGACCCCACACTATATTTTATGACCAGTTTGCGATTTCAACATCCAGGGTACGGCTAAGAAGGTCAACGAAACACTGTGCAATTCCCCGTGCAGTGGTGACCCTTCGTACATCTGCGGTGGCGCGGGATATGTCAGTATCTACCAGGACAAAGGACATGACGGAGTACTCCCAACCAACAGAAACAAAATAGGGAATTGGACTTTCGACGGCTGCTTCAAGTACGTCGTGGATGTTCTGACTCGTCTTGGATATCATTTACGTCGGGCCTCTCACATCATCGTTCAAACATTTAGGGATAACACCAGCGTCAATAAAACGGTCAAACGGACGCTCTCCGAGAGAGCTGAGATATCGACGGGGGTTACCATCGAGAAGTGCACAGCCCAGTGCGCGACGAAGGGTTTCCATATTTCTGGGTTAGAATTTGGCCAAGAGTGCTGTGCGTCTCGTTTCTCTGGCATGTGCATCTGAATCATAAAAGCAAATCTAACCTTGAATCCTCTTCGTCATGTCACAGGGTGCGGCTCAAGCTTTCTTGTGGCTAATACAACAGCTCTGTTGGGCGATTGCTCTCAAGCATGTAAAGCCAACCACACAGAGCTCTGTGGTGCGGCAAACAGGCTTTCGGTGTATACAAGCCCTATATTTGCATAATGTTGCTGTTAGACAGATAGTGGCTGAACCATTCTCGCTGCTGCGAAGTCGAGCAGCTCTGAATGGATATATTACCCGTGTCATTTCCAGCTTTGTGTAATAATGGCCTATAACAACAATAACATAGAGGGATAGATAGAATACTGTGTCAATATTGAGTGTGAACTGTGGCTGGTATGGTTTGTAAAATCTTCGACTTCTTGTTTTGCATCTTCAGCCACGATTTTTTCGTTTTTTCGGCTTTGAAGCTAAGAGAGAATAGGTGAGTACAAGCACAATGGATTAATTGACTTAAAATCATCACCACCGCCATAGTTATGAACACTGTTATCGTTTCCAACGTTACTAATAGTCGAATTCTGGACAATCCCAGAGTTTATGTTGTTAACATGGACCCCTGGTCCATAGATATTAGGATACCCGTAGCCAGCCATCGGGCTCGATGGAGGAAATCCAGGAAGTGGAGGTGACTGATAGGGAATATATGGATGTGAGGGACCTGGGTTGTAATGCGAGAAATACAGATTGAATGGTGGGTATGGAAATGGGATGTTGGATGGAGGGAATTGGGACATAGGCGGACTTTGTGGATGGCCTTGGTGCCCTGTCGTATTCCCAATGGATGCATCTATATTTCCCATCGATGCATTCATACTTCCAAGTGCAGCCAGATTGCCCATCGAGGCATTCAGATTCATGTTGATCGATGCACGCGTGTTTTCTGCCACCCCGTTCATGTCTCTCGTGGTGGCCTCTATGCTCGCAGCGTGGATCTCCGTAGCCGGGGTTGATTCGGGAGTGTATGACTTTTTCTGCCTTTTCTTCCCCTTTGGGGCCGACTTCTTCCCCTTCGGAAGCGGTTCTGGGTTCTCAGAGCTCGACGCGCTTTGCCAGTCCTCATCAGCAGTCTTCTCGGTTTCTTCTGTTTCTTCATCAGTTTCGACAGTAGCCCGCCATGATAAATTTGAATGTGCTTCGTTTTCCTTTCGCTTTCCAAGACGACGTTGGGCAGCAGCGTGTAGTTCGTCGATATCGGCCTTGAATGAGCCCTGATTGGAACCCGCGACATTGGCTTGAATAGAACGTGTACTGCTCGTAGCAACAGTAGAATCATCGATTTTCAAGGTTTCTAAGCCCTGGGATATCCTTTCTGTCCCTGCTGGCTCCATTGTGATACCTTTTGCTGCAAGTTGTTCTAAGATCTGTTTTTGATCCTTCAGGACCTGATGTATAATATCTACGATGGTCAAATCGGAGGAGACCTTTCATTTCTCTGTGAGCATTTTTCCGTATGAAAGCGTATGGACAGATGCATACCCCAAACCTCTGCACAGCATTCTGTAGCTTAGTGCGATATTCATTGATCTTCGTCACGTCCGCTGTGCTATACGCCCAACGCAGACCGACACCGCGATCTAACATGGCGTTCACGTATTCATTGATAGAACGTAGAGTGCTGTGTGGTGGCATTCAGCATCATATTACTAGACGGTCATGCTATGTTAACGCACTGTACTAAATCGTCAATAACCACTTTGAAGTCATCAGGTGGCCATGATTCTTTAGATGGCGACGTCTGATACGAGCGCCATATTACAGCAATGAGAGCTGTTGCATCGTCTCCAAGGGCTCGGAAGGCGGTTTTATTGTCTTTGACGGCCTGAGAAGTGTGTAAACCATTGCATCATTGCGTAGAGATTCGACGTGAATACCTGGATGCTGCTTAGAATTTGCAGAGTGGTCCCTGCAGCTTGCTTTAACCCAGGAATTGGGGCGAAATCGGCTGCCTCTTTGACCAGAGCCAGAGTAACCGATGCGCCTTGGATGACGAAGTCAGCCCAATCTATCCCTTCGGTTTCCCTATTGTCCTGAGGTTTTTTCTTCTTCCCAAAAAAAGTCGGAGCCATTCTAGGTTGGGAGAAAGAACAAGGATAGGGTTGGGGTGATTGTCAATCGATAACATCCTCCTATGTAACCTTCTGCCCACAACACCTGCACTGCCCTAATAAGATGTCAAAAACTTTCCCACCGGCTATGTATCTCTGTAGAAAAATCCGCCTTGTTCTGGCCGGGCTCTGGCATTTGGGACACTTGGCCAAGTTGTTGTTCTCTCCCAGTAGTCAGGGACGAGATATAGGTCAGTCGCGAAGAAGCAGATTTCAAGCCTATAGGTGAAATTATCAGTCAACTTCGCCGGGCCGTGGTAGTACGCGCGTGAATACTATGACAACGGCGCCCGTTGTGGTCTAAAACTCAAATCGAGGAAAAACAAATTCAACCATCGTTTGAATGAATTCGAAAGACAATGAGTAGGTCTAACGAACACAACAACGAATAAGAGGTAGCGTAGCGATAATGACATGAGGTAATAGTGGTGGCTTGAAGAGCGCGGCAATTGCTGTAGATGGGCATGATGGCGAGTGGATGCGAGGTAATGAAGAGGGTCGACGTAACGGGAAAGGCCTGGTATATGACGTGGTCGAACCAATGCTGTATGCAATAAATGTGATGGAAGGAAAGCAACAACGATGGACGACAGATAGGGTAAATGAATGTGTAGGGTTACAACTAATGTAGTGAGTGACAAACCTATAGCCAAGTCTCAAAGACAAAGACGAAAAACGAAACCAACAAATATCAACTGACTATACCATAGCGAAAAAATATAATTGTATGCGCAAAGAAAGGTTTACCATGCATGGTGGGACGAACTGAAGGAAACTTTGGAAATATGGTCAGGACGCGGTTGTGAACAATACATGTATGCGTATCCTTCAGCCCAAGCCAGCTTGACGGTTGAGTATGTAATGGCTAAGGTCCTGCCAGCCTAACAGCAAATGTTAAGAGTGTAAGCTTATCACTAAATTACATGCACCCACCTCCTCCAACACGACACATAACCTTCTTTGTCGTTGTATCCCCGCCAGACTTGCCGGACCTCATCATTGTCGTCAACCTGCATGTCACGACCTTGCGACTCAGTGCATTTGAGAACGCATATTGTGCCTTGATCTCTTCGCCCTCCTTCGGTATCTGCGTTTTTCTGAGAGGTGGGTCCACGCGCTCAATAAACAGACCATGAGCAATGGAGTTGACAACAGCAGCGACTTCAACATCCAAGGGATCAAAATTGTTGCCTGGGATGTATTCGTGTAGTGGAAGCTGGTCCATAGATGGGGTGAATGTACCACCTGCTCGCGAGCCAGGACGCGAGGGCACACGACTACTTGTCCCATCCCTGAAGCTTGATGGAGGGACTTTCGTGTTCACTGCCACTTTAGGTCTGCCGATCGTACCCTGGAACACGGGTACCTGCTGCGCCCGTGCGCGAAGAGCATGTTCAGGCGTTTGCGCACGCAGCGCCTGGTTTCTAAATGTGCGCATTGTTGGACTTTCTGAACGGCTGAAATGCGACATGGACGAAGAGGGTCTTGATGGTGTATGCAAGTGCACACTGGGGATCGGGATCATTGACCTACTTGGAGGCCGCGGGGGATGTGTGTTGGGAGGAGAGGCATTGCTGTGTGCAGACGTGGAAAATGTGGGAGATTGGGAGCCATTATTAAATACGCCATCGTCGTCGTCCCATCCGCCACCCGGCCGAGCGCCAGCTATTGAATTCTTTGCTGGAGCTGGAATATTACTGGGTGTCTTGGGTCGGGTTCGCAGAGTGGGGCCAATACCCGGCGTGATAGATCGAGAGGCATTTTGAGATCTAGAAGGTGTTCTCAAAGCATTTGATATCACAGGTGGCTGGAAAAGGGAGGATGAATGTGTAGTGGAATTGGATGAAGTTATGGGAGACCATGGTCGGGAAGAGGCCATAGAAACTCGTGACAGGCTTCGTCTCTGAGGGGTCGCAATTGGAGGAACAGGAGGAATATCATCATGCTGACCGCTGTAATATCCGGTAGAAGAAGGCGGCCTTCGCGGGAGGCTTTTGATGGTTGCATTACGGTCTTCTTGCAGTGTATTATCCACCTTTGTCGAGCTATTCCACCTCTGCTTCAGAGAAAAAGCAGGACGCGATGAAGTCAAGATTGAATTGTCTACTTTCCGAGGCGAAGAGTCAGGCGTATAACTCATACTGTGTTTGTGTATAGGTCTTTCAGGCAACAATGATGCCGTTGCATCGTTGTTGCGCACAGATCCAAACAATGAAGTCCTCTGACGCCTCAGAGTAGCTGACAAGGAAGGAGGCTCAGAAGATATGTTCTTCTTAGTGACAGCAAGGGGTGATACAGAAGGCGCAGATGATGTTGGTGTCGTAGGTTTCGAACCTCCTGTGATCTTTCGAGCAAACTTACGAAAAGGCGACATGGACCCTGAAGCTGCACTGCCGCTACTTGATACCCTTGACATTCGAGAACCACTTGGAGGGGTGGCCAGATATCCGTTTTTTGTAGAATTGGTCCCGGATGTCGTAGATTCATGGTCAGACTCTCCACCCAAGAAGATCCTCCGAGTCGCTTCCATCTCAGAGTCAGTTCGCGATATTCGTTCTCGGAGGTTCTTCCACCGCTGAGCGGACTCTGCATGTCTTCGTAAAGTTTCCCCATTTTTTGTAACGCGATCACGAACACCTTTATCAATAATGGACAGCACTTTAGAGGTTGCAGGCATGTAGTGCCTAATTATAAAATTAGACTGACAACGCGTAAATCGAGAGAATCGTTCACACGTACTTCTTCTTCGCCTCATAGGAGTCAAGAAGCGATGTAAAAACGTCCAGATTAAGACCACGACCGGGCGGAAGGGCAGCGTTAGATTGAAAATCGTCCATACCACGCCGGTGAACTTGCCAGATGAATTCCTGGGAATTGAAGAAAAACATAAGACCTAAGTACAGATTATGAAGTCGACGATCACGTACTTGACAGCGGTTTACAGCCTTTTCAAGACTGGACATCATTCCATCGGCCTGGTCAGTGACCGTTCTGAAGACAGTGAGCCATTTGTCTTCTTTCAATTCTTCCCTCAAAACCTCGCTTTCATCTTGCACAGACTCCCATTCTGATATTAGGGTGGCGTGTTTTCGAAGTAAAGCCGCATTCTCACTACCTGTTCCGGTTTCAGATACAGTGGGTGTCGCAGATGTGCGCAAGAGAGGTTCCAAAGTTTCATTGACTGCCTTGATGCCCTTCTCAAGTGATTCCAAACGTTCGTCCAAAGTCATGAGAGATTGATCAATGATAGTGGTCGTGCTTCCATCCACGTTGTCCCCAGAAGACTGAGATTTATGACGGAGTTCCTGTATTTCTATAATGCCTGTTACACCCTTGATCACCATCACTTTATTGACGATGCGTACCGAAGATGCGAGTTTGAATATCAGATATCGCGTAAGAAAGTTCCGTCATATGGGTGAAAATTGCCAAAAGACGTATGTCCCTATCAATACGAGATGAGGATAGGCAGGATTGGATAAAGCGGCAACGCACTCTTGACTCTTCTGCTTGCCCAATTTCTTAGACATGTTCTGATTAGAGGTTATTGTGACATTCTCTGCGTCGTAAAGATTAGATTCATAAAGATGACGCGTAAAATAGACAATGCAGAACCTTCGTCGTCTAGATCGAATGACACCTTGGACGATGAAGCTGAATGACTTGATAAAATTGAGGCATGCGTGGGTGGTGCATAGTTCTTCAGACTTGACTGGGACGCTGAACTGTAAATGGAACTTCGCGATGAAGCGACGCTAGACGGCGGCATATCGAAGAGAATTGGAAAGATAACGAGATAGACACGGCGGGAAAGAAAGAGTGTTTGACTTGAGACCCGAGGTTGTGGGGAAAGACTGGGGGTGGCCTAGGTTCGAAAATATAGGGCACCGGGGATATAGAAAGTCGAAAATGGACGCCGACGACTCCTCTACAGCCTCGCGGGACGGAGTGAGGAGGATGGATGCGCCTGCCACGAAACTGGGCGTTTGGCTCCAGTCCAAGGCAGAGTTCTGGTCAAGTGGCGATCATCTTCTTTGTCACGTCACTCCTAAATGTTGCCTAAATATGGACTCAATTGATACAACTATTACAATCATGCATATATATCATCGACATCCATTGCATCTATATTGTCCTCGGTCAGATGGTTGGCATCCCCCCGGCCTTTCTTCTCAGCCAATCTCGCGTCCTTGTAAGCCTCCAACTCCTCTATTGCCTCAGTGTCCGCATCTTGCAACATTGTTAGGCGGTTTTTCTTGTATCGAACGGGATCAACCGAGTTGAAGTATCCACCTGATAGGCCTTCAAGTGCCCAAAGGTTATTACTTTCCTCGATAGATTCTTGATACACAGCGCCTCTGACTATGGGTTCCATTTTGGGGTGTGAAAGAAGACGCGGATAATAACGTCCACTGATTAGACTCATAGCTCCAACGAATTCGTGACCCGGCTTGAGGATAGGACGAAATTTGTAGCCTTCTGGGGCGAGCGGTAGGGTAAGGGCATGAGGAGGACCAGAGGTTGTCGGCTCAGCCGCCAACTTTGGTGCTGAACCAATTTGTTTTCCATTCTCGCGCTTTGTGGAAGGTCCAGCAACGGATGTTACACCCGTACCCATAGAACCGTTGACAATAGACGTTCCGTTGGCAGATGACACGCTGGAAACAAAGACTCCAGGAGCAGAAGTTCCATTTGCCGCAGGGGTTTGGCTTGTGGCAACAAATGTTTGATTTGTCGAAGGCAGCTCATTCGCAACAGACCCATCAATGGGATCAACCCAATCCTCGTCAGCAAGCTCGTATAACATGCCACACACCCTGGCTTCTGTCTTCAGACCGGAGTTGGTCTGAACCTTGACTGCCAAAATGCCGTCCAATCGCAAGAAAACACCTCGCATACCCGCTCCAAGATTTGTAGTATCTGTACTTGTTGTAATCCATGTTTCAAGACTAGACTTTCCTGGACCAGATGGTGGGAGTATATTGTTCTCTCCATTCGGTGCCAGACTGCGACGTGGAATCTTGAGACGAATGAAGTCGTCAGCCCATATCCTTTCTGCACCCCACCAAAGTCCTTGAAACCGTGTTTGACCGAGCCGATCAGGAGGAGGTAGTACACCGAGGACACGAGTTGCAGTTTTATTGATTGCAGATTCGGATGTTTCTCCATTGAGTGTTGAAACGCCTTCGTAGAAGGGTGATTTGACAGATTTTGAGACTTGTGCATTGTGTCGGCTAGCTGCTTCAATAACCTCCTGCAGTGTTCGTGGTGGCTGAAATTGCGAAGAAGATGGCCCAGGAAGCGGGGGCTTTGGGATCAACGGGATTGAGCATTTCAACTCGTAGTCGTCCGTAAGACACCAGTATGACGATAACGTGGAGCCAATCTGTAGTGCAACTGCATAAGGAGGTACTGCCTCTTCGAAAGAAGGTGGTATGGGTCCAGGACACGGATTGAATTTCGATAACGAAGGCTTATCAAAGTGCAGTTTTTCAACAGGGAAAATCGCTAGCATGTGCATAATTTCATTGGTAGGCATATATGCCTGATACGGAAGAATGTTTTCATTGTCGACAATGATAGAGTGTGAAATGCCCAAAAATTGAACTTTATAGCGCATGTATTGTTCTACTCTCCATGGTGGTAATTCAGCTGATGGTTCAAGAATCGGACCTCTTTCACTTTCGTCCGCTACAGAATCGAGCGACGTCGCTGATGTACTGGCCATGGGAGAAGATGTCGAGGCTTGTGGGACTGTTTCGTTGGCATCTCGTGGAATAGGCTTTGTCTTGAGTTTGACATCGTCAATAACGGCAGGCCAATATTTGATTGCAGCAGCGCCTTCAGTCGCGTCGGATGGTATGGGATGTTCAAGAGCGCACCAAACCACTTCTCCCTCCCTAAACCACCTTGGCACTGACATAGATGCTTTTGAATAAAGTCCTCGAAGGTCGTTGCTTCGCTCCACGAGCATAGGCTGTTTCAGGACATTGGCAGATGCTTTCATGGGCTGGATAGTTCGCTGGACAGCCGCATAAGTTTTGACATCGCGGGGCCGAACATCCTTGACTCGGCTGCCTGTATCACGACCTTTGCCTTTATCGCGTTTGATTCTGGAGGGCATTGGAGATGAGGTAGGAGTCGTGCGCAAAATGGTGCTCATGGATGCTGTTATCTCTCGTTGAGCCTTTTTGGCGCAGTATTTACAGAGACAGTCTTCGGAGGGACTGCCCATGAGCCAGATAGCATGTGGTATAAATTCATTGATGGAACGAAAGCGTTTTTTCTGGGGTCCTGGAAAACATTGACTCAAAGAACGAAAGTAAAGTGAACAAAAACATACCGAATAGATATAGGTCATGTCGGGGTGAATCGGCTGGCCCTTTATGATGGTCATACAGACGGTATCCATCTGGGAAATTCCTGAAGACATAATTAGGCCCATCTAAATTGAGGATCAACATTACTTGTACTCCCATGCAAAGATGAGCGCCTACCAGGCATCTTGAGTTTCATAGATACAGCGTCCGCAGCGTTAGCCCTCCATTTCTTATTCTGAAATTGATCTAAGTCCACAGGCGCGTAGAAATTGACATGGCCATCCGAGTCCACAATTCTCGCTGTATTCGGCGGCCATGTAGACGGACTGCCGTCGGTGCGTGGAAAGTCGATGTAGCTTGGATTCGTTATTGAGAAGGTTGATGAATCAGCCACTACATGTCGAGGCATTATGCAAGGAAGGTGGTCGTCGGCCTATTGAAATACCCCGTCAGAGAACGGAATGTGGGGACAGGTCAGGATATCGTAGAAAGCGAGCCTCAGAATTTAGACCGCGGCCAAATCGCGGCTCAGACGTAATTAGTGTTAAAGGTCTTTGGAACATAACAAGCGGCAACAACGCGTTCAGCCATAAAAGGTCGTTTTTTTCCCTCTCTCTTTGTCCAAGCTTTATACGTGCATTTTCCAGCTGAGAATCCTTCGTCCTCAGGCAAATCAATGCAGTATATGGTCAAGGTAGCTCCGAACTTATGTAAATTTTACTTGGAATTCCTTCTTCGAAACCAGCGGCGTATATCTACGACTTGCACGAGGTCGTACCACATGCTTGTCGTTAAACAACGCCGCAAGAATAATCTACAACTCTGCAGAACGTCTACCTTCAATAGCTCCAGGATGGCGTTTTGAATGGGTCGAACATTTCCGAAGCATGTACACTCTTGTTCAATTAATTTCTCGAAATACAGTGGCTTTTTTTGTCCCTGCAACATGGACACGACTGCTGAGAACAGATATCCAATGAAGCCGAAAAAGCCCATTTGCCTCACCGCGAGGACACCAAACGCCGGATTGGTCATTCCACATATCTCTGCTCCCAACTATCTGCTGGTATCATACGCATTAATTTGCAACATATCTTTTTTCTCCAAACCTGGGCTGTCCAATACGACGTCCTTCAAGAACCTCGGCGCTACTCCGAAGCCGATCGGATTCTCGAGCATAAACTCTAGTTTTACCGACTTCAAATTCTCGTATGCGTAGGCGACTTCGAATTTTGTCCCGGATCCCGTCCCGGACAGGATAGCATCGACCTCGCTCCATGCGTCGAATACGGCCGTGTTGATGGACCTGTCCATGTAAGGTGCAGGCAAGTAGAGGGAATACACTACCCATATACTTTCAATTGCGTTTGACCTGGTCGGATGCATCAAATCAACACCAGTTTGCAGGACAGTGCTCAGCCAAGGTAAGGGATCATCTCCTTTCTGAAGGACATCTATGTAAACTTTGAGATTTCGCAGATTGGGAACTTGAACGAGGTCAAATTGCTGTGAAGGGGGGATCTTCCAATATTCCTTCAAGTCAACTGTGGAAATAATTCAGTTACAATTCTACATGTAATCAAATTCACGAATAACGTACGGTCATTCATGAGCACCAATTCAAGATTTTCGACAGACATAGAAGAGTGCAGCAACCTTGCAAATTCGGCGAAGTTTCCAGATATCGACAAGGTCAAATTTCGTACGGTAGCAACTATCGCTGTCGAAAGTGGGTGCAGGAGATGTGATATGAGCATCGTCGACGTCCTTGGTCCAATGACGAGCGTATCTAACAGTGCCACCTCGCCTTTTTCTCCTTGCTCCAAATACGTCGCGCTTTCCTCTGCGAAAAAGAGGTGATTAACTTCGAGCACCCTCAGTTGTTTGCAGCCGCTTAGCATCCTGTCCAGATTCCCCAGATTATCCAACATCAAGCTGCTCAGCTTCAACTCCTGCAGCGCTGATGATTCGAGCACCTGCTCTTGCACAGCGTTCCGGAGGGACAACGGCAGGTTAGCCCACGGAATGCGCACGGATGCAGAGCAGCTAATCTCGAATCTCCGCAGATTGACGAGGGCGCGGAGGAGGAGAGGCAGCGTCGGCTCATGCGCAAGCCATTCGCGTGCGAGCATGCCCTCGCAGAGGTGGATTTCGCGGATATACGGCGCTATTGATCCAAGACGCCCATCGCGCGATGATGCGAGTGTGATGTAGAGCTTCTGGCATGGTGAGGAGTCGCGCGAGCGGATGAAGAATGACGCAGGGCTTTTTGCCGCGCGTTTGTTTGGTGGGTTCAGGACAACGCGGTAAAAGAGATGTGCACGTGCGGAAGCGAGCCATGGAGGAGAGACGAGTGCGCAGGTCTGCAGCGACTGAACGTCGTCGTGAAAATGGTCAATGATATCGTCGAATACCTCCTGCGGGAGGCTTGGTTCGCTGTTAAACGTGGACATCGTACGTCTGGTCAAACTTTGGGGATTGTGGAGTTTTACTGCTCTCGAACTGTTGACCTGCTATTGTCATTGGGGCTCGGTAAACGAAGGTCATTGGTTTACGCGATCCACAAGGCGCAGAGCAGAGTATGATTATTTTACCCATAGCCTAGGCCAATCAGGGAGCGTCTATTCCTTTACTCGTCTCCTCATATGTACACGAAGGGAGCATGGGACGTCTAGTTGTAGGTTTCAATGTCGAATCCTGGTGTCGGCATGCCAATGCACAGACAAGCATACTAGGCGAAAATATAGACAGATTAGATTATACTGATATTGAAGGCATACTACAAGCATTTAAGTAAAATACGGAGTGGGTATGAAATGGTTCCACGAAAAGTCTAAGAAAAATCAGGACAAAAGGATTACCGAATCTCACAAACATCTACCTCTAAAATACCTCGTTTATTGAGATTTCGCAACTGTTTGATATATTCATTCGAAATTTGCTGCAAAGTTTCGTCGCCAATGGGACTGTCAAGCGCAAAGTCTAGTCTAAAGCGCCTCAGTGGTGTAAATATAGATTGAGTGAGCAGATCATCGAAGAACCTCCACTGAGCCAAGGAATTGTCGAGCGTCTGGATTGTGAGAGTTGGAGGAGGTTTGTCGATGACACATGTAATCGCTACGTCGGCCAAGGTGTTTCCCGGTGTGATCGTTGAAAAGACGGAATTTATCCAAGGTATAGGATCTGTTCGAGCCAAGAGGAGGCTGAAGTGTAGTGATAGCCTCTTCAGAAAAGGTACTAAATGTAAATTTATAATGCCGTGGCTAATTAGTTGTGCTTCAAAATCGACTAGATTTGCACAATTGGTAAGTCAGGTTTGGCTTGAGGCGACAAGACTTACAAATGGTTTCTATTTCAAGTTCTAGATTTTCTAGGTTTGGTGTGATTTTGAGGAGTTCGAGGACGTGACCGTAGTTTTCGGATGTAGTATTGATTACCAAGGATTTAAGATTGGAAAGCTCTAAAGGAGATCGATTGTGTAACAAGATTGGAATGAGGAGCGTTGAACTGTTTGACCTCAGCAAAAGGCGTTCTAGGAAGGCTGGCTTCCCATTTTCGTACGTGCGCGCAGGCGACGGGACTTGAAGGTCAAGGACATGCTCTAATGCAGAGACGGATAAGTGGGTTGCGGTCATGATATCAACGCCGTCGAGCTGCAATGCCTTGAGGTTCTTCCAGGAATCAAGGACTTTGACAAAGTCGGCTAATGTGCTGAATGCGAACTGTCGGAGAGTAAATATTTCGAGGTTGAGAACGGACATCGCGTCGCTGATATCCTTGAAGACCATGGTAGACCAAACCGTCTTGGGGTCAGAGCTGCCGGGAACGGGGAAATTGAACTCGAGCTCCTTCAAGGAGTGCAATTTCTTCAGAAGCTGCGGAAACATGATTTCGCCGCTGACCCATCTGTAGTGCGCTGGTTGGTAGATACGCGACTCGTTGACGGAGAGCTTGTTGATGTAGCCTGTAAGGTGTGGAGAGGACAGAAGGGTTCCATATATGCGACGGCACGAAGTGTTGGGGGCCCAGCCTGCACCAGGCTTGGTGCAAGGGCATCCGGTGAGCTTCAAGTGGTAGAACAGATGGGTACGGCTGGCAGGGACCCAAGACCGACACACAAGGGCGCACGCGCGCAAGGAGGCCTCATCGTCGTGAAGAAAGTCGATGATATAATCGCAGAGCTCGCGATATAGCCTCTCGTCTGACATGGCGCTGCGAAACTTGCGGGAAGAAACTACCTGGTGCTAGCCGGTGGAGGTGGTTAAAAAAGAGATGCCCTGCCACCTCAGCGCCGAGACGGTGAATCCAGATCAACACCTGTTAACAACAAACCTGCAAACATCGCGGTAAGTCGGAGACAGAGTCCGGCTATGGCAAGGGCGATGGTAACATTCCAGTTATCAAATGGCGCTATACTCGTCTATTCTATTTGTGAACTGTAACGGAAGACAAGAGCTCCGAGCGGCCACGCGAAGTGGATTCCTGACAGACATGCTCTTGCAAGCCGACGATTTAGCGAAGATAACGGGTGGACTCGGGGTTGTGTGACCACAAAAATGGATAGTCTTACTCAGGCCGCATCAGCCCACGGTGAGCAAGCACTCCGAGCGCTGCTGACATGACGTAATGCTTATATTTCCGCGCGTCAGCGCCCATCTCCCACGGCGGCTGAACCCATCTCTCTCATGCCCGCGACAGCGACAAAGAATGCGACGACCCCCTCCTACAAGGCCAGCGGCGGCTTTGAGACTTCTACCGGCACTCTATATGTCTCTAAACCATATCGTTCAAAGGCCTCAAAGAAGCTCAGAGCGCTAATCACCTTCGCCCCTCGAAAATCCGTTTTCGATATCACCAACGACCGCTCGTCCAGCAATGAATTTCGCGTATGTCTATCACCATCCGTTATTTTGGTCCTCCTGACTTGGGAAATAGGGTTTCTTCTCGCTATTCTGGATATCGATCTTCATTTTCTCGATTCAAACTTACGTCCGTAGTATCGAGACCAGTGGGCGACCGCTCAATCTAGACTTTGCAACCATGTTCTCGCAAGATGCTATTACCCTCGCTCTTAGTGATGCATTCCTGGTACTCAGCACGGGAATCTGTGTTCCGTTCGCTCTGGCAATGAAGAACAGATGGATACGTTACTACTGGGCGGGCGTAATATTACAGCACTTGCTGCAGACTTCGATCCTAGTGGGTGCTATCAGTTGGACTTTTAATAGGTACGTTTTTCCTGTTATATTTAGCGTGTTCTTAGACAGCAATCCTATGTGCAGAAATTGGCCATGGGTTCAATCAGGTTATCTGACTCTACATTCACTCGTACGTTAGGGTTATCATATCATCCAGTTTGCTTGTGATAACCTTATTATAGGTAATGGTCATGAAAATGCATTCCTACATTAATATCAACGGGCAGTTGCAAACCGCTGCAACCCAATCTGACCAGCTTTTGCTCGACCTTCGACAGGCGACGGAATCTGTAGGCGGGTGGGAGAAGGCTATTTCAGGCGCACAGGCCAAACAAGCAGAGATCGACGCGCAAAATCTGCCGCAGATTTCTACACCATTAAACGGAAACGGCTCCAACAATCAGAATGGGACCCGTGAGCCGACCCCCATTGGCACTCCTGACATCCCTGAAGGATTGTCCTCTTCGTATGTAGACGTGAAGACCGCCAACGCTCTACGAAAGCGACTTGTTGCCGTCGCCGCCCAGAACAACCCGACCCCTCCTAAATGTGATGAAGATGTCAGTGTGCGCACACTTCATAAAGCACAGTCGAAGGATTCGTCGAATAATACGCAAACCAATTTTATTGTGGAGGAGGATCTGCCTGAGAGTCTCGTGCCGCACATCTTGGAGGCGCACCCGGATGCCCAAATCTCTGCCATGGCTAAAGACTATTCAGAATTACAGAGCGAACTCATTAGCACGGGTCCGATGTATGTAAAATGGCCGGAGACGATTACGTGGAAGAACTTCGCCGTGTACATGCTCATCCCAACACTTGTCTACGAGCTCGAATATCCACGTACTGACAAGTGCGCCAAACTTTTTCACCTCTCTTGACTTCTTTTAATAAACGACTTCGTAGAATCCGACCCCTGTATGTTTTCGAGAAGACAGTAAGGTTGATCAGCACATGTCGCATCCGCTGGCCTTAGATCGATGTTTATAGGTTGCCACTTTTGGGACATTCGCCCTTCTTTATACTGTCACAGAAAGTTTTATCCTTCCGTATACACCAACAGCTGACCAATCCTTCTTGCGTTCATTGCTTGATCTCGCACTGCCATTTATGATGGCATATCTTTTGTTGTTCTACATCATTTTCGGTATGCAACTCTTCTTTCATATATTTGCTTCCTCTTTTCACATACCGGTTCAGAGTGTATCTGCAACGGTTTTGCCGAGCTATCCTAGTGAGCAATATTTTGTTTCGACTGGAACACCGAGACTCAAGCTCTTTAGTTTTGCGGATCGCCAGTTCTACGAAGATTGGGTATGCTTTGATATCAACTATACACCTCATAAGACTCACTGACTTCAACCTCTAGTGCGCGTCCTTCTCCTGTTATTTGGTCGAAATTCAGTATTAACATCGTGCTAATACTGTCCAGGTGGAATTCAACGTCTTGGGACGAATTCTCTCGAAAATGGAATAAGCCAGTACACACCTTCCTTCTTAGACATGTGTATGCTGCCACGATCCTTAGCTATCGCTTGTCTAAAACAAGCGCGATGGTTCTAACCTTTCTGCTCAGTGCTTGCGCGCACGAGCTAGTCATGATGGTTGTAACTCGCAAGATTAGGATGTATCTCTTCATCCTGCAGGTTAGCGTGCGTTATTCCCTTTACTCCGCGATATTTATGTGGTATTGCTTATAGTTAATCCAAATACCGCTCATTATGATTGGGCGGATTCCTGCAATTAAGCAGAACAAATTGATGGGCAACGTCGTTTTCTGGCTGGGCCTATACGCTGGTTTTCCGTTACTTTGCGTCGCTTATGTGGCGTACTGAGTACGGCCCATGAACCTAGCTCTCTTTACGTCGACGTATGTTGAGAAACAGGTTGCGACATATTTCGCCTTCTCTTAGATCTTACCGATGATATGTATCGAAGTGGCTCGGTCCATCTAGATGCAAGTAAATGGATATAAACGGCCTACATAGTATGCTTTAACAAGCATACCAACTAACATGTTACAAGTATTTTTAATATGTATGATATTTTCGGGAATATCTTGTATACTTACATACACATTGCTAGTCTGTGCTCGTTTCTATAATTCAAACCTCCTATTCATACTTCCTATTCATATCTATCAATACGTGTAAGAGCGGACTTTCGAGAACCAGAATGGCCTCTCATGTTTGAGAGCAACAGGGTCAACGTCACCAGAGTCCAGGTTCACGGAATTGTAGGACTGAATGTCCATCCTATTCCATCGTCCGAGCGGCCGAGAACGAAGATCGAGTGTCATGGTGAACACATAGCGAGTGGGGGCGCCTGATGCACCTGAAGCTGGTGTTATAGTTGCCGCAGAAATTTCTGACGCTGAATCATTGATTTCGGGCACAGCATATCGGCCACTAGCGTCGATAAGGTTGGAGATGTTCACTATGGTTCCGATGAGTTGCCATTGTCCCAGGAAGAGACCCTATTGAAAAAATGAGTTAAGAGTGGGGTTGAAGGGGGTTGGAGTAATGTCTAACCTTCATCCTTAATGTAGGTTTTAATAGCGGTATGACATGTTGCGGTGCATGTTCCTCGTTTGCCAGAAGGGATAACACCTGGCCATTTGGGAAGAACCGTCTGAGATTTTGATAATGAGTATTGAGTGTTCAGAGAATCTAAAATAAGTCGAAATATTACAAATAGCGGTGGTATGTGATGAGATGGCTGATCTATGCGTTGCAAACAAAAAATGAGTTTGGATAGTTGAAAAAAAGTCCAAAGACTTCAACTTACATTAACCCAGTGATTTTCGCTAAGGCCTGGACGGCTTGGGGGTTTATCGGTTACAGATAATTGATTAAACACGCAGAAGAGCTTACACATAATGGCAAGTCGCAATATAGACTCCATCCAAGCGCAAGCGAGGCTGTTCGATAAAAACTCGACGGAAATCGTTCAAGCATGTCTCAACGGCAGTAAGCAGTGTATCAACGTCTGGTATTTGCGGAGGACGGTATGTTCTTTGAACAAGAGCTCTGGAAGACCCATAAGTAAAGTAACCACATTTAATGTGATCATGGCACATACCTCCAGATTCCGGATTCTAAAGTTAGTATCCTCGCTTTCTTGTTAACCAATGCAAATCGTTCCACGGAAGTGGGGTCCAACTTCATTATGATCATGACAAGTAATTCCTCGGGCAGCATGTTCAGAAATACAGGTTCCTTATCATTCTCTTGCTCGAATTTGAGGTCAGTTGCATAATCCTTGATAATGGTGGCTAGAGAGCCCGTCACGACAACTTCAGCCTTATTATTGATCGTGCGGGGCTTGATGGTAACGACACTCTCGAAACTGGCTGAGATTTCCTCAATTTCATTTGAAGGACCGTTTCTTAATTCTTGTTGGCCTTTTAAAATAGATTTGAGCATTTGCTCCCGTTGATATACACGGTCGACATTATCGTGCTAATCATTATGAGGCTTGAGCTCGTAGTAAAGCGGTCGCAACAAGTCGCGGGACATACCATCCGGAAAGCTTGCCTGTAAAGAAGGAGGGCATCATCTAATTCTCCGCGTTGTTCGTGCTCAATAGCCTGACGGTAGACCTCCAATGCCCTCTCAAAGGCATGCGACTGTTTAGTTGTCACTCCGCCATTCTTTATGGCTGGATGGGAGGCGGGGAGAGTCCGAGTGAGAGCGATCTGCTTGGGAGCGTCACCTGAAAGAGCTGACAATACAACAGACGGCCCAGGAGCAGCACGAAAAATGCCAGCAACAGCTGCCTTTCCCGCACCTGCAGCACCGTGACTCGAAAGCGCCTCCGAATTAGGGGAAACAACAGTCGCAGGAACTTGCTTGCCCTGTCTTCTGAGCTCAGCAAGCCATTCTTCTCGAAAACGAATAAGATCAGGGTTCTCTGCATCGACCTTGAGCTTGCCCTTGGCTGGCGCCTGAGCCAGGGTGGAAGTTGACATTGAATGACGAATGACAACGCCTTCTCAGGATTGCGCATCCCATAGCGGTCCGGGTTATCTGCTAAGTCGGACCTGAGAGATACATGTGCCTTATAAGGAAGTTCTGACAAATTAATCATTTCATTACATACCCCTTCCACGTCCCATCATACTCAATCTCCACTCTACTCTAAACCCACGCTTATTCGTTTCACTCCGAGCAGCACCCATTTTTCGGGGGAAATCTCTTCCTGCGATGGAGGGCAACAAGGACGAAGCACAACGATGCCTGGCCATCGCACAGAAACACTACAACGGTGACAATCTTCCCTCGGCACGCAAGTTCTGTCAGAAGTCCATCGCGCTCTATGAAACCCCGGAAGCCACGAGACTACTGGCGGCAATTGACAAGGCGGCTGCGTCGTCGTCGTTTTCGAAGGAGAACGAAACCCCTGTTGGGTCAGCTGGGGCGCAAACGGAAGAGCATCCTTCCGCCGCTGGCATCAAGCATCGTCAACAGCCAAAGACGAACGGAAATGGTACCGCAGGTGGCATGGGTGGGGAAAAGAGGGAGTATACTGCAGAGCAGGAGAAAATCGTCAGGAGGGTACGGTCATGTAAGGTCACCGAATATTATGAAATTCTGGCAGTTAAGAAAGACTGCGAGGATTCGGAGATCAAGAAGGCATACCGGAAGGTTTGTGAAGTTGATCCTACTATGACTATCTCATCCTGACTCCCAAGTGGCTGTAGCTTGCACTAGCTTTACATCCGGACAAGAATGGCGCTCCTGGAGCGGATGAAGCATTTAAATGTGAGCGTCGTTTATGTACCTTCCTTCGAATATCTTTTTTTAAAAATATAAATTCCGTCCATTCCAGTGGTTTCGAAAGCATTCCAAGTGCTATCAGGTATGAAAATTCGAACTTCAAGATATAAAGTAATTTAATTTGTTTCAAGATCCCCAAAAGCGCGCAACATTTGATAACGGCACAGACCCTGAGGACAGATATGGCAGCATGTCTTCAGGCGCTTCTGCTTTCTCTGGACGAGGAGCTCGGTTCGACGGAGAATTGAGTCCTGAAGATTTGTTCAACATGTTCTTCGGAGGGGGTGGTGGTGGTGGCTTTGGTCCTAGTTTCGCTACAAGCTTTGGAGGTGGTCCCAGTACGTTGTGGATTATTATTCTGCATTGGCAGTCGCTAACTTACAGTGGTGTCTAGCGGTCTTCACTTTTGGTGGGCCTGGTTTCCGGACACAACCGTTCAACCGAGGAGCGGCTGCTGGTGCAGGTACTCAAAATACTGAGCCTCGATCACTCTTTGTTCAGCTTCTCCCACTACTTCTTCTATTCGGTTTCTCGCTACTATCCTCATTACCTGGACTTTTCTCGTCACCTCCAACACCGGATCCTCGATTTGCTTTCACTGCGACCTCAAAATACAACACGGAAATGGAAACCGGTGGCCTCGGCGTGCATTACTATGTAAACAAAGTCGAGTTTACAAGTCACCCAATAATTGGCGCGGAAATGGCAAAAGAAGGCACAAAAATAGGAAGAGTGCTCGAAGAGGTGATCGCTGAGAAGGACCTATCATCGGACGCGTCGAAAGGTGATTCACAGTCAAAACAAATGCCTAAGACGCGTAAAGTCATACACGGTAAAGGAAAGAAACGCGGGCCCGCGCTCAAGAAATTCGAAGAAACTGTGGATCGAATATACACACAGGACCTCTATGCTGATTGTCGCGCCAACACAGACAGAAAAGAGCGACGAAAAGAGGCAGAGGTGGGCATATTCGGCATTGGGACAGACTGGGAGAAGGTGAAGAAGATTGATAACGAAGTTATCCCAAGTTGCGAGGAGTTGCGGCGCTTAGGATACCTCAAGCAGTAATGGAACGTGACTTAACTTATTTTCGTATGGATTAGGCCCTGGATATATATCACGTAGTGTAGATTGTTTGCTTTCACGAGACTTTAATGTTGGATGGGTTTAAAACATGAGACAAGTTCTGTTTGGTCTGGGCTGGTCTAGAGCTTTAACATGGTTTGTGGTGGTGGTTGGCAGCCCGCAATCCCTCGCGCTGAAAACTCTAAGTACTCCGTGCCTTCTCCTTCTCGAGCTTGACATAGTAGTTCTCCTGGCGTTCCACTGAAAGCGAGTGTCAGAGTGTGTCTAGAGAGCGGTTAGGAGAGACAATGCGTATGTGTACTCACGGGCCTTGAGGTGGTAGCCATACCTGCAGAAAAGATGAGTGAAACGTAACGCGGAGCGACGAAAAGAGCAAGACGCACCAGTAAGCATAACCGCCGCTGATACCGAGGGCGAGGGCGGAGCCAACGTCGAGCCAGAAGCGCTTCCTGAGTTTTCCAGTAATGGGTGCGATGGCCATGGTTGTTTTGGTGATGAAGGGAGATGTCGGGTTGGGCCCTTGAGCCCCCAAATAATTACATCAGCCGTCACGGCGGTGTCACAACCAGGTGTTGTCCTCGCATTGCACACGCCTCAGCCAATCTCGGCTGCTCTCTCTGTCCTCTGCCCATCGCCCGCTCCCCGTCCTCTGTTGCGTCGCGTCCCCCTGCCCCCAGAAATCCGCTCTCCAAACGAGAAAAATCGTCATAATCCACGCTATCCTCCCCCCCCGCGTGACATCCCCCATCCACACCATCATGGAAGACCCCTCAGGTTCCGGAGGCTGGCGCTTTGCCCAATGCTTTGGTGACAAGGGCGATGTCGACGATATCACAGAGGGTAAGCTTGCGTTTGCGCTGTCTGTGCCCGCCGCCAGCGCCGCAGCTCGCCTGCTGGTCATCATTTGTCTCTTACTAATCTAATTAATATGTCTTCTCTATCGCAGCTGATATCATATCCACCGTCGAGTTTGATTCAACAGGAAACTACCTCGCCACCGGAGACAAGGGTGGACGTGTCGTTCTGTTTGAACGAAATGAAATGGTTCGTCCTGCTCATCTCCCCACTCCCGGTGGCACCCAGACATACGCCACTCTTTTTGTTCTTGTCTGCTTGCTATATTCGCTCATCCTACTACATACAGAAAAAGGGCTGTGAATACAAATTCTACACTGAATTCCAATCGCACGAGCCAGAATTTGATTATCTTAAATCACTCGAAATTGAGGAGAAGATCAATAAGATCAAGTGGTGCAGGAGGCAAAATGCCGCCCATTTCCTGTTATCGACAAATGGTACCCCTCAACATTTGCCTCAAGGGTATCATCGTATTGATGGCGTTTCTTTACAGACAAAACAATAAAGCTCTGGAAGGTTTTCGAGAAGTCGCTGCGAGTGGTGTCAGAGTCGAATCACTTCGATGGGCAGCGGCCCATTTCAGCACCATCGACCACAAGCCATTTGAGACTACCCCGCATGACCCAACAAGACAACATTATTGCAGCTGTTCCTCGGAAGGTCTACTCCAACGCCCATGCATACCACATCCATTCCATCTCTGTAAACTCTGATCAAGAGACATATATCTCTGCAGACGATCTGCGAATCAACCTTTGGAATCTCAATACGAGCGACCAGAGTTTCAGTGAGTTGTCGTCTACTCTGTACCGCTGTGTGACCTGCCTTCTTTTGATTAATAATTATCTGCATCATCCCTATCAGACATCGTCGATATCAAGCCTGTGAACATGGAGGAGTTAACAGAGGTCATCACCGCCACGGAATTCCACCCAACACAATGTAACCTCTTCATGTACTCAAGCTCTAAGAGCAACATCAAGCTTGCGGATATGCGGGATTCCGCCTTGTGCGACAGACACGCAAAATGTATTTTTCTTTTGTTTCTCCTGGAGTTTTTACTTTAATCCACTTTACCACTAGGCTTTGAAGAGGAGGAGGATCCAAGTACCCGCTCATTTTTCTCTGAGATCATTTCATCTATATCAGATGTTAAATTCAGTCATGATGGGCGATACATTCTTTCCCGTGATTATCTTTCACTGAAGATCTGGGACATCAATATGGAAAACCGACCCGTGAAGACCATCCCAATCCATGATCATCTGAGAGGCAAACTCTGCGATCTCTACGAGAATGATTGCATCTTCGACAAATTCGAGTGCATCTGGGGAGGTGACGACAAGTATGTACCCTCTCTTCGCTCCTTTTTTAGATCTCCACTTCTTTGGTTTTTCAGCGACGTCATCCTCCTCCTTTCGCTTGTGCTATACTAATCGCTATCTCATCCCTAGGCACGTGTTGACAGGATCGTACCATAACTATTTCCGGATCTATGATACCGACACTCTGAACGATGTGGTGCTGCAGGCTGATAAGTCGGCTTTCAAGGCCAAGAAGATCGGAGGACCGCTACCAGGGTCGAAACCAGGCTTGAAGAATGGTCCAAGGGGTGGTGGGCTACGGGACGCGATGCAATTGGAGACGCTTGATTTCAACAAGAAGATTCTGCACGCGAGTTGGCATCCTCGAGAAAATACTATTGCGGTATGTAGTCGGTTTATTGCCACTAATACATCATCTTAATCTCTTTCCAGATTGCTGCGACAAACAATTTGTTCTTGTATAGTGCGGCTTGAGGGGGCCAATAATGCGACATAAACTTTCACACTATCACTTACCCAACTTTCTCTCTCCACGATAGACAAATTGTGAAGTTGCTACACAGTGTTCAACTAGGACATTGATCGGACAACATCGAGAACTTGAGCCATATCCACCGTACCTCCAGGTGATTCTCGTCATCGGGGGATTTATACTGCACTTCCCGCCCCTTACAATCTCGCTCTGGACAGTCTTCTTCGTCAATCTACATGCACCAGTCATCTGTTAATCCTGTGGTTTTTTTTCCCTCTACGTACTTACTTACCTTTCTATACCACCTTTTCTTCCTGCATGTTTTCCTTGCGTTTCTTTTGATGCTTTCTTTCCGTACTCATCTTTGCCTTGTTTCTTAAGTCTCGGCATTTTCACCTTGATCCCTTTCTCCTATTCTCTTTTCAGTCCAAGTGCGATAACCTTCCTTTCAGTTACATTCTTTTCCTTTCCACTATTTATATAGGTTTTCGTCGACTTCCGATGATATCGCTTTTTTGCATTTTTGTTTTTCCAGGGGAGTAGAAAAGGAAAGTGAATAGGTATGTGCCGTTTGCTCTAGTGAAGGGCGACAAGAGTTGATCCCTTGTTTACATTTAGGGGAAAGTGACCAAAGACAACAGCCAACAAAGCTGAACGAAGCCTTAATGAAATACAAGCGAAATAAATGGATATCTCCTTTTGTATCATAATACGCTATATACAACAATTCCTTCTTCACACCCATACCGTTTGTGATTTCATTTGCATAAGTACTATTGAGAACAGTAATGAACGGTTCGCACATTGGTAATACATTTTCATATTAGCCATCTTGGCTCCTTCAATAAAAATCCAGGCTTAAATGAGTGAACGCTTTCCGAAGACACCCAATTCACGAAGATTCACGATCGAACGGACGCAAAATACGGGGAACGGAACACACATCCAGCAACCTCCGAAGCAAACATACGCAAAGGCGGCAAGCAACAGCCCGCCCTTCAGTCAACCTTCAGTCTGCGAACATCGACAACCCTCATTGTTTTTGGACTGATCACTCTGCCACACATACTTACATAATTGAACATTGCAGCTATTGTTTGAACAGTTGTCCGCAAGCCACTCAAAGCTCAACTTTCGTAAAATAAACAACCCAAAGTTGCGATCGTTCAAGCCATGGATCAGGTCGGCTATATGCAAGTCCATCATAACTCTGAAGTTTGACCTTATCGTACAGGATTCTTTCAGAAAACTCATGCAAACGCCTCGGACAACTGCTCCTACAATCCTTGGAGGTGGGTCACGTCCCCGTATATCGTTAGCTCCTCTACCTCCGAAAAAGTAGGTGCGTCGCGACATTCTACTCGAGCAAAACGCGTTTTTAACCACCTATCTATAAAGGAAGACTGTGGATGCATCTCAGCCGGCTTTCAAACCAAGAAATGTGAAGAAGCAGGACTCCAAATATCGCGACCGGGCTTCTGAGAGAAGGGTCGGCGATGGAAATGATTATACACAGGTGCGTTTCAATAAACTCTCTTTCTCTATTTCCTTAGTATGCTTTTATGTCTCAATCGCTATATCTAGGTTGAGGCAGTTCTGGAGGATTTTGAAAAGAAAAACGCGGGCGAGGATAAGGAGAAGGTGATTTCCAATTCTCCTATCTTCATTACAATTCATTCACCTCTTTTCACAGGTCGAAGCGCAGCGTAAATACTTGGGTGGCGACAGTGAACATTCCATTCTCGTGAAGGGTCTTGATTTTGCCTTGCTCGAGCAAAATAGAGCACGCGCTGCTCAAGTAACCAGTGAAGACCTTGATGCTCTGGACGAGGCGTATATGGAATCATCATCAACCCACAAGTTGGCCGTTCCAAAGAAACGTACTCGCGAGGACATTGTCAAAGAGTTGAAGGAAGCGCGGAACTCGGGAAAATCTGGAAATGGCTCAACGACAATCAAAACTGCAGAGAAGGAGGTACTGTTATTAGAAGAAGCCAAACAAAAGGGGAAATTCAAACCTATTGGAATCAAGCCAATCAGTTCTGTATCAGAGGGAAAGAAGAAGAAACCGAAAACAAATAGCGCAGATGGAACAGAGAAGAAAAAGAAAAAGATAAAAGTAGAGGTTGGAGATGGTTCAGCAAGCAAGAAGACTACAGTGGAGACCTCCATGCCGCCTCCACCACCTGTTCCAGCTAAATCCGTCGAAGCTCTTGAAATTGAAGAGCCATTTGATGACGACTTCGATATCTTTGATGGTGCTGGGGAGTATGAAGGCCTTGATTTTAATGACAACGACAATGAGGCCCAACCCTCACATAAGGAGGAAATGTCTTCCACCGTGCCTGCCATCCCTAGGCGTTGGATAGAGACGGATGACGAGCCTGCTGAATTGCACAAGGCTCCTTTACCATCGTCTTCTCTGGCAACACCTATTGTACCTCGACCATTACCTCCTAATGAACTCACGAAAAACGAAGATGAAGATATGCAGGATGATCAACCCATGCGTCTCGTCCCTCTTTCTAGCTCCGCTATACCATCAATAAAGGAACTATTGGCCATGGACAAAGCAGCCGGCTCACAAACGAAGAACAAGAGACGGAAAGATAAAAAGAAGGCTGACGCAGAACACGAAGACGGATCAAAGAAGAAAAGTACAGAGGAAAAAGTAGAACGAGATTACAAAAGGCGAGTTCTGGGATTTGTAGTTTGTAGTTCTCCCACCGGTCACTGATTAACAACACTTCTAGGCTGAAAACTTATACGGATAAGAAAGCTGCTGCGGAAAGCAAATGAAATTGTTATCCACAATATTTTTGCATTTGCAATGTAAATGTAAAGTACTGTATATAAATTTATCATCCAGATAAACTATGGAGATTGCTGGCCAAGCACATTGCTAATCGTGTTCGTCCGTAGCGGTGTGTCTGCGAAAAGAGCTCGGAGAAGGTTGACTATTTCGTCCACTTGAAAGTCAACGAGGGCACCCTGTTCAAATAAATAGGTAATATCTGCTAGCGATGCCTCCTAATAAATGACAAAATATCAGCATAAGTTTTCTTGCCTATGGGGGAGAAACACAAACCAGCAACTCTGACAGGTATGAAAATTTCAGCCAACTGGGTACATAACCTACAACGAATGAAGGCTGCGAATGAAAAGGGCTTCGTTTAACAAACAGCATATTCTTAGAAAGCAATATTCACCTGGTTTGGATTGTCGCTGAAAAGGCCTTCCATGGAGTTCAGAATCCGACACAGCTCGCTGAGTCTATGCGACTCTATTTCCGGGATATCGGGTAATGCCAATATGTCTCGTAGAATCCGCGATAGAGCAGCTTCTGCCACGATGCCGAGTGCAGTGTAGTATTTAGTCTTTGTAAGGACACCCTAGAATGGAGATCAGCGATGCTTGACAAGAAACCATGAAAACGTGCATCGAACCTTGAGCCGTTGTGCTAGTCGTTTGATGGTTTTTAGTGCCTCATTGACGGCCATTTCACATTCGTCGTAGCGATCTTGATCCCCAGTATAAGTGAAGCCCTGGGCGCCGTCAGTAAGGATTATATCAATTACGTTGCATTGGTCTTCCTAAAAACAAGGGAGATCAGTAATTTAATTTTCGAAAACGGTAAGCCCTCGTACAACAGTATCCTCAAACCAGCTATCACCCAAAACTTGTAGGCGATGTCGACACTCCGTCAATTTCTCCTTCAATACCGGCTGCCCATAAATTGTGTCCTCAATTCGCTGAACAGCGCCGCTCATATATATGCAACTGTTGGAAAAAAGCATGGCCTTTTCGGGAGACTTGAGTTCCTCCAAAAACTTGATAGGATATAGAGCTTGATAGAGATCCAATATTGAAGCCGCAGCTTGCAACAGAATTGTCCCAGGTGCAGGTGCTTGTTCGTCGGATGTCGAGCCAAAGAGATTTGAAGCGAAAAAGAGTTTGCTCTCATCAATTACAATTTCCACCATCTTGATGATACGCTTGATTCTCTTTGGCGCTCGGTATATTTCTTTTGGAGCAACTGTAGTGATTACAGCCGCTGGTCGTTTCCCAGGATTGAGGCGACTAGATTTCGGAGGAGGATTATGTTCAGGTCGATCGGGAGATGAGGGCACGAATGTCACTTGCGGTTGAAGCGGCGGCGGAAGAGGAGATGGAGCTGGGGAATTTGATAAAGAGTTGCCATTGACATGCTTCTTGTGCTTTGAAGCAAGCTTTTCTAGCCGAGTAGCAGCTCTGGGTGACGTAAAATTAATAGGAGGAGAGGGAAGTGTGGGTTCAAAATCAGATCCGGGGATTGTGTCGCTTTCTGGAGGATCTGCCCAAGGATCATCCCAAGCGCTTGCTTCCGGTATATCCTCCGCTGGAAGATCGTCTTCCTCGTTCCATCCCCATGCATCAGCTGGATCAGGCTCTACATCAGCTTGTTGACCGATATAGTCGGCAGGTACAGAATCCGTTGGTGTTTTTGCCTCCGGCTCTGGTGCCAACTCTTGTTCTGACTCTGGCTCAAGCTCGTCATCGAAACCCCAACCATCTGCAGTGTCATCTCGTGCGGCTGATGTTACCGGTTCGTCCAGACCCAAACCATCTGTCGAACTGTTCATGGTGCTGGCCGTCGCTGGTTCATCGAAGCCCCAAGCATCATCTTGAATGTCTTCGTTATCCATTTGAACTGGAACGGCACTGGGTAATGATGTTTCTGGCCCTCCTTCGCTAAAGGCCTCAAAAATGTCGTTTGAAGTCTCTGGTTCCAGTATTTCCTTCCGAGCCAGTTCCAGAATTTCTATTCGTCTGCGGCGTTCGTAATGACCAGAAACGCCATCTGACCAAGCTTTGATACTGCCTTCATTCTTATCGCTTTCCAGTAATCTGCTTATATCTTTTTCTTCAAACACCACAGCCCGTTTTAAGACAGTGAGATATGAAGGCAAAAGTCCAAAGGAAGAAGGTAATGTAGGCATGAGAAAGTTGTTGAGAACGCTGCTCGTGATGGCCTTGCTCAGAGAACGAGTGAGTTGAGCTGCATCATCAGATGGAAGGTGGGGAATCAATTGGGAGTATAGAAATCCCAAGACCGTCGAAACGTTATTCAAACGCGAGCACAGGTCCTCATTATTCGGAGGCGCCGGGATGAGCGATAACCTCGCATCGTGAATAAGTGACGTTTCAATCAGAACTGCATAGGGCTGTTTGAGCACATGGTCAACGAAGTGTGCCAGTATATCTCTTCGAAGGGTGGAGAGGTGATTGGATGTGGAAGCAGGCGAGAGGGAATGCAGGATGGCGGGAAGCTGGAGCATTGTTTGGGATTGGCGAACTAATCCAAATTTGAGGTGCGCGATTCATATATATCAGAGAATTCGACTGTTGCATACCTTGGACAGTATGGTATATTTTAATTTCCGTTGGAGATACGATGACACTTCTTGAGAAAGCATCACTCAGTTGATCCTGCACCCATGCTTTGGCGGAATTGAATTTATTCTAAGATTATTCCATAAGCACCTTATTATTTCGGTCTTGGCTCACATACCCTCAAATCTAGTGCTACATTCGTCTGTTGAAGGAATTGCGGCATCCCTTCCAGCAATTCTTCGACATCTCGTCCTGCGATGACTGCGTCGGGTAAATTGCCCTCTTGAACGAGTGCGATGAGTGAGGTATACGAGTCTCGACACCTCAATAAATATGCAAGGCCTTGATAAGTAGCTGTTGTATCGCTGGCTTCCTGAAGCAAGGCTGAGTGCTTCTTGAGAGTGCTCAGAAGAGTCGGGACAAGTCCTGTCTACAAAGTTTCTTTCAAGCGGTGAACAATTGTATTTGGCATGCGACGCACTTGCGGATCTGATATTGTAGCGTCAAGTTCGTTGACCCTAGACGTAAGTGACTGCAAACGGCTCTGCACAGACTTTGAAATTTCCAGTTGGCTATGGAAGGTTGGAAAGTCAGTTTGTATACGGTCATGTACGCGTTGCTATTGAAAGGTGTCAGCCTAGAGTAGGGAGCAATTTCATGTAGGATTGTCCGACGCACCTTGGTCGCTTGTATAGATTCGTCTAATTCGGCAATCCAAGAAGCTGCCAATGATGAGCTGAGAGTATCTTTTGTGGTCGCATCTACTTTATGTAGGATTTTGGAGGAGACGTCCACTGGTATAGCTCGCTTTGGTAGGTGGTCCGGCACAGGGAAAGCCATTTCGTCAACGTAGCATATGCAAAAAGAAGAAGGTTCAAAGGAAACAGGAGCGTCGATGTCACAGTCGGCGTGGCTGTAATATCCACGTGGACGCGTAGCATTGCTGCACTGCACCGACGTCACTGGTCAGTGTCACTCCTTTTGCTCAACCATCATGCTCGGACGTGTATTCCTGCTCCTGGCGACACTAGGCATCTTTCACGGTAAGCGTTCTTTGTTTTACCAATATATATGGATGGGATGCGATAATTCTTTTCAGCTGCCTATTCAACGTACGAACGTGAGCGCATCCCAGTGCTGTCTTTGACCTTCGTCTTAATGGGTCATTTGATAGACCTTTCCTATCTCAAGGCACTTGAGCGCCCAGAGGGACCTATCCCGCAAGAAGTCAATTTTGAGATTATCTTTATCAACAAAAAAACTACCAAACTAACTCAATGATATAGATTGTTTTTGAAACCTTTGTCGCGCTCTTCTTAGGAATCCTTGGTGCTTGCTTGAATACTCCAGCTTTGAAAGAGATAACATGGTCAAGTGAGATGAGAAAGCAGTACGTTTTTCTTGCTTGTACCGTGAATATTTTCATCTCATCTTTTTGATCTAGTAAAATAGATGAAATGGACTCCAGACTTGGTTTTGCTAGTTATGTCAATCGAGGCAAACAGGTGTTATACAAGCCTGAAGCTAAAACGTCACAATAACATCTCTATTCATACCTTGCGCAATTTTTATGTTTGCACTGAAATCTATCAATCATTCAGCGCTCATCATATTATCATCGGAGAATCTCAGAACGGCAAACAAGAACGTGTACCCTCTATTTTTATGGCCAAAATTATCAGTGTCGCCTGCCATAAAGTGACTTACCAACTCCTGTCAAAATTTCTAGAAGAATGGAGCCTAGAAGCGGTGTGCGTTTCGTGGTCTGCGATCGTCGCGGCTTTTGGGAAAGAACCCAAGGGGTACAAGTACTCCAACCCTCGAACCTTTGGTGGTGCAAAGAAGCCTCGGTCGTATTCCGTCTTTATTTTGAATACGCAAAAGACAGTTGAAGACGCGTATGCTTGTAAAATCAGTTTGGATCGGCTTTCCTTATTATTAAGGGTGCCGTATTGTAATTGTACAATCAAAACATTCAAATGTAAGTATAGGCCAGTGGAACAATAATCCAAGGTCATTCCTTTTTTTTATAGCTTTCTTAAATCAAAAAGCATTCAAAGTTTTGAGACAAAAGACATGTGTATTTGTACGTTTAGTTTGTCTGCACGGCCGTTCCCATTTAGCGTGGGCAAAATAAGCTTGCCGCAGCCCGTCAAGTTTCCTTCCAGTTCGTAACTGCAGTGTGTCCGGAACGTGCCTGCTGCCACTTACCTACGTGAACTCTTCCCCACCGGCTTTTCACTGAACTTTTACCTGGGCTTCCTTTCTTTGCATCACTCCATTGACTTGTTTCTCAGATGAAGAACACGACAAAGATAGGAGTTGTACTTGCACTTAGCATCGCGTTCTTTGGCGCCGAAATAGCAGGTGGGTGCTACCAGTCCATCTTCCCATCCGTGATGGTGGCACATTTTACCGCCCTTGCTCCGACTCCGTCCACGCCTATCGAGCGGGATGCTGATTGCGAGGCTTGAATCACAGTCGGCTTCAAGACGAAGAGCCTTGCTCTCATTGCAGATGCAGTTCGTCATTGTCCATTCATCTCCGAGATGGCCACAAACTGATGCACATGGATGTCTGTCCTCCAAAAGTTCCATTATTTGAATGTAAGCCAGATGCATTTTTTTCCACACGAGACAACATCATATTAACGATAACGTTCTGCAGGACATCGTGGCATAGTACATCCATTCATATATATCTCATTGGACAGCCAGTGATTTTAAAATTTGAATTTTTGAACCAGTGCTATCGCATTTACTGCAGCCTACGTATGTTTAATGTCTCATGCCGATTTCCTCGTTATTGATACATGTTCCATTCAAACAGCTTCAGGAACGTGGTCAACATGTAAGTTGACTACGCCTGAACCGCGTGTTTTCCGTCGGCTTTGACCTCATGTTCTTGCAGACGCATAGCTTCACTTATGCATTTCATCGCGCCGAACTCGTCGGTATGAAGTTTAAAAACTTACGGCATATGATTGATTCATGTGTTAATATTGAAACCTCACACAGGCGCTTTTTTTAACGGTGTCTTCCTTCTAGCATTGGCGCTGTCAATATTCCTCCAGTCTATTGAGCGATTCGTTCACGTCCAAGTCGTAGATTCCCCAAAACTAGTTCTCGTAATTGGTTCGATCGGTTTGCTGCTCAACATAATAAGTGCTTTAGTAGTGCACGGTAAGCATTTGCAATCGAAATCATTATTTTCACGAACCTGACAGAAGTAATTTAACTATTGCTTCACTCGCAGACCATCATGGCCACGGTCACGGCCATGGTCATGTAGGTGCAGCGGACGATGCCATAGAATTAACATCCAGTCCCCAAAAGGATTCAATCGTGAGAAGTCTCAATTACCTTCCAGAAAACATACCTATTCTGGAATACATTGCAGCACGCAAATCACAATCATAGGGTAGACCCGCCGGTGACTACAGCGCAGCATAATCTCGGCCTTGTTGGTGTGCTTATACACCTTATGGGTGATGCTATGAACAGTAAGTTAATTTCCAATCCTATTCTGCACAGCTAGAGTTTTCGATCTGTCCCTTTCCAGATATTGGCGTTATAGTCGCTGCTGTAATATTCTTGAAATTGGCGTCCCCAAAACGTTTCTACGCAGATCCTGCTGTCTCATTGGCTATTAGCCTCGTCATATTTACAAGCGCAATTCCCATGAGTGCGACCGTATTTTTTTCGTGCGTCTGGAATGAGACTTATCCTTCTGTTATTTTTTCACGAAAGCCCTGAAGTCGGGTAGGATCTTGCTTGAGGCCTCGCCTATTTATCTGGATCTTGCAAAAGTCAAGGAAGACCTTCTGTCGGTCGGTGTATTCACACCTTATCATCTGTATCTTCCTATAATTAACACCCCGCAGATTCCGAATGTACTCGCGGTCCATGATCTTCATGTTTGGCATTTGTCGCAATCGTAAGTGAGCTACACCCCCGATCCTTACCACAATATTGGTTTTTTTTTTTTCGCGCAAAAAGGGTGCATTGTATTGAACATTCGATTCAGGGTTATTCTAGGTTCCCTTCACGTTTGCGTGCCGCTTGGCACCTCGATGGAACAATGGGAAACTACTGAGCGCTCTCTTCAACATTGTTTCGAAGAATACGGAGTTAGCCATGTTACTATTTCTCCGGAGACATACAGAGACTTCCAGACACTTAGCGCTGCATCCCTGGAGGACATGAAAGGCGGATGTCGCTTACCTTCTCATGACGACTTTGGGTGCGCTGTTAGCGATCTGAAGAAAAGAAAAGTGACGACTGCTACCTCGAACGCTTGACACAAAGGTTTTTTGTGGTGTTAACTTGTTGCTCCAGGTTGCAGAAGAGACCATATGTCAGCACCTGCAGGTGCACCGTTTGGACATATGGGACCACTTTTGTATTCTATATATCCGTACCCCTCGTCATCCGTGTATAGTTCCGAGATAGGCTATATATAACATTTAGAGGTTCTTGTTCACTCTTCAAACCTTCCAAGACTCTGGGGTGAAGTGCTATCAGAATTCAGTAGTGGAACCAATAACGATGTCTCCAAGAGGGAATTTATCATGTATGGTATCCTTCTTATTGTGATAGCTTAACTCGCTTACAACAGAGAATGGAGGGACTACCATACGACACTTCGCCACCAGCCCACCCCTGATCGCAATAGTCCTTGTAAGTTGTCAAATGATGTACATATATATTCTATGGAAGACACTTTTAGGATTGAGGGTTATGGTCGTTATGACAAGGAAGAAGATTTTGTTTGCTGTCGGATCACAGGGGATAGAAAGGGCGCTGGGTCAGAAGGTCTAGGTAGCGCCAGCGGTAAGCGTGGGTTCGAGTGGGGTGCGTTTTATGAACGTGGGCGATATGGACGCGGAGTGCCATACGAGGTAGACCGTAATTTTCAGCGAATATGATGGAGGATCGACTGCGACGACACAACTCGCAGAGACAGTCGAGAACATCATTCATGTCTTCTCACGGAAGAACTTTGTCAAACGAAGCTGATCTAGCTCTGGCGAGCGGTATCTCCCTTCGGAATGGGGGTACTGTTCCGAGATACGCAAGGATAACGCTATGATTGGCTCCTTTTGATACCGTCTTCCGTCTGCCAAAGGAAACGAGAAAGGACACGAAGTGTGGGGTAACGCGTGAAGGAACTGCGCAATCACCTATCGCGAAGCGGAATTCACGAGCACGTCTATCGATAGAAGCCTTCAGAGTCAGTAAGTCAGAATGAAGATCTGACGACAGATGAAATCAGGACCCTGAATCACGCCGAAGGAGATTGTGCTTGTGACAATGAGATCCCATGGTCGGTTTTCTTCTTCTCGATGCAATGTAGGCTTTTCAGGCAGGAACATCAGGCGAAGGGATGCGTTGCACCTGAGCTGAGCCAGATACGAATGTGTCTCCACGGCGCATTTTCATCCCGAGCAATAACCTGAAAATCGGATAGTTGTCGAAATACCGGGTAAGAGGAAAGGGAGGGCAAGATCCAATAAGAATGACGAACATCCGACGGTTCATTTGGCCGCCATGGCTCGAGGAACAGCTGAGGTTGTGGGTCAGACTTTCCGATAACAGAAGGAAAGGCAAACCATTCACCGTTGATTCGTATCGATGTTGCCCAATTGAGATAACAGTTTGATTCGTGGCTATGCCAGCCCCCGATCCAGATGCACGTCGAAAAAATTTGGGAGGAAGTTTTGGATGTATCCAGCTGGTCCTTCTAGTCGTGCCGGTCCATGGCGCAAAGTTTACGGTATGAAGTACAGCACCCACTGGAGAATTAATATAACGTCGGGCAGATGGGTAATTTAGGATGGAAAAGTTACTTTTGGAGTGCTTACGCGGACGCGAATTGGTGTTCATATCACTTTCCGTTATTTTTTGGGGCTGACTTGCAAACGGAGTGGGGAGGTGTACGCGGAGAGTGGCAAAAAGCTGTGGAGAAAGGAGGCTATGGCAGGCATGAGGCAATCGCAGCAAGGCTGAAATGTATCTATACGACCTCGAGGCAGCGACTAAGGACCTTTTGTGCAACGTGTTGGGTCACGCGTTGCGGAGGCCAGGCCGACATGAGGGATTTGCGGTCCCAGGATACGAGCGAAATGAGAACGGACGGCGGTTGCTGGGTCTCCGAGACCTCGTTTTTGTTGCATTGTTCGCCTTCAATGGGAGAAAAAAAGAATGAATCGTGGAGGATTTGGGAAAACACTGCTAATTTCCAACGAAAATGAGATAAAAGTTATGAAAACTGGCATTACGCACAGGTTGGTATTCCATCGCAGTTCAATTTCTCAGCATCGGCTTGTATAGTGCCAAATGAAAGAATTAGGCCGAGTCATCGAGGGGAATGTAGAGCATGGATTCGCTAGGGAAGAGGATGCTGCGCGAGAGGCCTAAAATGCGGCATAGACGGGGGATGTACCGAGTCAATGATGACCTATATGTGATATGTTAGCCGCCACGCAAATTCCGCATAGAATACCAAAGAAGTGTCGACCGTGACAACGGCAGAACACAAAGTGTTTGCGCTTGGAACGGGTATGGGTTTGGGTTGGGTCGAGGGCTGAGCGCTATCATTGTCAGGTTTGAGGGGAAGGTCCGACGGATTACGGGTACAAATGTAAGTAGGCGGGTAATCTGACGTTCACAGCAAGACCTATTGCGGGTGGAGGGTCCTATGAAAACAATAGATTTTTGGGACGGCATGAATGAATAATGAGTGGTCGGTGGAGGAGCGTGCGGAGTGAGGATGCGCGTCGGATATGAACGCAGTGAGCGTCCGACGCGCAAACGAGCAGCGCCATCGGGGACTAGGTACGCACGTGACCGGATCCGGTTATTGAGATGGCCTCCCGATTTGGTGGTTCAGATCTGAAGCTGTGCCGATCTTTTGAGTCCGTTGAGGGTTGACAAGCCCCCGCTATGTTCATCCTCCGACCCTATAAAATGGCGCTCGTCTTTTCGCTCTCTCCCCCATTGATCCGTCGCCATGATATCCGACGCCCCCAAGGGCTCAAAGCACGTCCCCAAGAGCAGCCACCGTCCCCTCAAGCGCGGAAAAGCTTGTATGAGCTGCAGGTATGCCCTTCACTTTCGCGTCCTCTCCATTCTCTCACTCGCCCCTCCAGGTTTCTCAAGATTGTAAGTTCTCCTTTCTCCGGCACTTTTGTCTTCTGACTGGTTTGTTTTGCAGAAATGCGACGGCGAGAAGCCCGTGTGTGGCCCCTGTCTGGCCCATCCGAGGGATGACGACTGCGAGTACGCCGATGGGCCAGGGAGGTCGCGGACAAGGGCATTGGAGGATACCGTTTCGCGTCTGGAGGCACGTCTGGCAGAACTGGAGAATCCGGAAGGCAGCACCCCATCAGTTCTCCTCCACCACCCCTACCTATATAACGCGCCCTCCAAGTCTCCTCCTATTGCAGATTCCCCGGTTCCTCTTGCGCCCCTGCCTCTCTCCCCCTTTTCTCCAACGTCGACATCCTCAAGTCTTCCTTCCGGTATGCCCTGGAACCCACCCGTAGCAAAGAAATCAAATACTGAATTGTCAGGGTCGAGCGGATCCTCTACCTCACCAGTACGATTTTCAATACCTATGCCTTACCTCGGAGCTGAAGTGTGTCTTTCCCCTTGTTTTGCTTTCGCTACTAACTTTTCCCTTGCTACTTTAGGAACTCACTCTCACTGCTCTTCAGGCATCGTGCGTTATCATTGTTCTCTCTCTATTATCTATGTTATAACTATTACTTTTCCAAAGCCTTGACCAATTTCTTCCTCATGCCCAGCAATTTGGGTTCTTCATGCACGTCCCCACATTTCGCCACTCTTCTCTCCTGGCCTTTCCTTTGGGCCACCATAGTCGCCCTACCACTGGTCTCGTCAATGTCGTCCATCTTATGGGAATCCATTTGTCCCAGCCAGAATCTCTCCAGGGTGCAGAGGCCCTGTTGTTGACCAAGGCTGTCCAGACCGTTTCTGTTGACCTATTGAGCACACATCCAAACAAGGTCATGAATACCCTGCAAGCCGAGATTGTTCTGGCCTATTACTTTTTACGCACAGGCTTTTTGCTCGAGGCGAAGGTCCACACCGCGACGGCCGTCGCTCTCGCCCTTGGCGCGGGCCTCCATAAACTTCGGTCGACAAACATGACAACGCCATCGATTCTGGGCCTCGTCCACGACCAGCCCTACGTGTTGACCACCCCTGTCGATGTAACACAAGAGGCAGAACGCATAAACGGCTTTTGGACTGTGCTTACACTCCACAAGTTTATTACAGTGGCTTTGGAGCCTCCCGCGCACGTCTGTGGGGCCCTTGAAGCAAGTGGAATACAAATTGATACTCCATGGCCTGTTGACCTAGATCGTTTGGATGAGGTATGTCGTACGCACAATTAATATCTATCGTCAGGTTAACATTTAAATAGTGTCTGCGACCCGATTTGCGTGGCAACTCGACGGTTCGCCATTTCCTGAACGGACGTGATCGAGCGGACAACGATCCGCCGCTTGCATTGCTCACCAAGGCTTCCATCCTCTTCCACCGCGCTGCCCATCTTACAGGCCAGTGGTCACCAAGTCGGTATATTACCGTCTATTCTACAAATTTAGCTCACTGACATCATTGCTTTTCCCCTCAGGGTTGACGGGACCAGAGCAAAAGGCATACGATTCGGCCGCCCGGGCCGTTAATGCTCTCATCGAATCCTTGCGCAACACTCTGAGTGCCTTCGCACCCATAAACACCCTCCATACCCGTAACCCAAATACCCGGACTATCCTCTTGATCCACGCGCTTGTGGACGCCGCCGCAATAAAGCTCCATTGGATCTTCGCATACGCGTACCCTGAATCCAAGCAAATTTGTCTGACGGCTGCCCGGAACATCGTCAACCTCTACGGCGACCTTAATCTCCAGGAAATAGGTCACATGAATCCTATCATGGGTGTACGTCCATTCGTTCTTATTCTATTTGCTATCGGTTCTTATCCATTGTATCGATTGATAATTTCTTAGAACCTCTGGATGACAGCTTGCTTAATCTTTGTTGATGAAATTTCGCGCACACGGCAGGTAAAGGAAGCTGTATGGGCGGGATCTTCTGTCGAGGACGAGCTTCTAGAGAGTTATCGAAATGGCCTCAAGGTTCTGAGCTTGTTTTCGCAAGATAGTGCTTTGATGCGTACGTGCTAATTGTTTTAGCTAACCGATATCTTTGCGTCATCGTTAACGTTGTTCTTGCACAGGCTATCAATTGACCAAGGTTCAGGAAGCTTTCGAGGCCATCTGATTCATGGCGTTTAGCTCATCCATTTCGCCTCTTTCGCATCGTTTGCATCGCGTATCACACGGACCTCTTTTCTCGTGTTCTTTCTCTCGTTATCATCAGCATTCACCAGTCAAGTACTCATTCATACACATGCATGTCTTGGAAACCCATTTCTCCGTTCAATCACGGTTGTACCTCCAGCATACCCCCGCATTTCATACCGACCTCGTCTATGATACCTCCTTCCGACATACCTCCCCCTGCTCTCAAGAACTCTTTCCTCCAATCTTTGTTGCTACCCCTAACCTGTCGAACTCTTGCTACATTTTAGTGTACACGTTGCCATCATCTCTCATCATTCCTTCCACAACTCGCGCACCGCTTCGACCTTCTCCGCTGTATCCTTTTAGGCCATTTTGGCTCCGTAGCTCCGTTCCATATAGCATTGTTTTTCCGTAATACCTGACTACACCTACCTCCCATCCTCTTCTTCTCGAAGTTTCTTTTCTCCTATATTAGTTCCCCCAGCCCCCAACATAATTTCAAACGCAACTTTACACTACTGTAAATCATACTCACTCCCTTGAAATCTGTAGCCCTAAGTAGCCCGTAAACAATGTTCTGACTCGCTTGTATTTTTCTTTCTGCATGTAGGTTTCTATCCATAGAGTATCTATGTACATGCGTAGTGTGTGCGCAGTCCATGTCTTTGCTTCCATTGTGATCTATCATCACTCGAAGTTTAAGTTCAGGTTTGGACTGACTCACGAGACCGAGTCAAAAAAAAAATTAATAAGATTGATAATCCAGATTCCCATCTCACCACTGCGGTGCATCGAAGGAGTCAGTTCCCGAGCTTTGTCACCGATGATCTACTTTAGGAATTTTAACCCAAATGGGGCAAGTGACTGAGTTGAGCAAGTCTGCCCCGAGCTCTTGACACGTACCTCTAGATCACCGGCCCTTCCTGTCAAGACAGAACCACATCCTATTAGTCTGTTAAAGCTTATTATATGCCTTGCATTTTGCAGTCTTTTTAAGGTAGTGAAAATAAGCACGCCTCCGTCGAATGCGGAGAAATTTGCCATAAAGAGTTTCGCGCCCTTGGATCCATTCAATGTTGAACATGATCGGGGCGGCGATCATGATCGATCATGCTGATACGACGAAGAAGGAAAGGAGAAAAAAGAAGTAATTTGCTGAATTTGTCATACACACAAATTGTTGCCACAACTGGGTACGTAGACCGTCATGTAAGTGCAGTTGCATTATATATGCATATCAAACGTTCTCCGGAGCATACCAAGAAGGGTTTATGGCGGTCCTATGGACCACAGATAAATAGATAGATAGTAGGAGTAATAGCGCCAGGAGGTATCTTGCTCCCAGAAAGTTTGGAAGCGAAGACGTGCTGTGTCAGAGATGACGAAGGTTGCTCAGAAGCACGCCACTAAGCGGCCTTCGCAGATAATTCGACAGCGTTCTTGAAAGCTCCTAGCAATGCCGTTAGTTGCATTTTCTCACTGCCTCCCGTAGATAGTCGATGTCTGTTATGGCTCCGTCAATGCAGTTTTAAAAAGAGCTAAGCCTGCGACATACTCTGTGGTAGCTAGGTGGTCCAACAGGTATATTCTTGTCTGGGGTTTGAGTTCAAGTGTGTCCAGGTATTCGTAAGAGCCTGTTAGAAGATCTTGTAGAGCCAATCCGCGCTCCGTCTTGAGTTTGCTTATCACTGTACATGCGAGATGAGGTAAAATCTACCGAGGATATATGGAAATTTACTTTGATACGAGGTAGTAAACTCATCAGAGAGCATTGAATTTACAATGGTCTCGATATCTGATGGATGTGGGTTTCCAGTGCAATTGTAGATTTCAGTTTCTCCGACCATGTCATACGCAGCATGGCAAGCTTGTAAAATGTTGAGCGCCCTCCTCATATCGCCCTTCGAAAGTTTCAGAAGAGCATTTTTCCCATCACTAGTCAAGTTCACGCTACAAAAACCAAAAGCGATGTCATGAGCCAAATTGAGATGAAAATGCACAACGCTACGCACTTTTCAGCACCCACCACCGTAACTAATCTTTTTTCGACCTCTATAATCGGCAAGGGCGAGAATCTAAATCGGGTGCATCGACTTTGAATGGCTGGGATAATCTTGTTGACATAGTTACAAATTATGCAGAAGCGAACGTTCTTTGTGTATTGTTCGATGACACGGCGAAGGGCCGCTTGAGCTTGTTGGGTCATCATATCAGCTTCGTCGAGAATGATAAGCTTGAAACCTTTGGAGAACAAGGTCCGAGTTTCTGCGAATTGCTTGACTTGCTCACGAACAACATCAATACCACGTTCATCCGAGGCATTGAGCTAAGCGGGTGATGCATTGATTAACATAAGAAGTTGGATCGGACTTCCGTACGAACCTCGAGAATTTGTTTCCGATAATCTGCACCATAGATCCGTCGAGCCACTGCAAGAATAGTTGAGGTCTTCCCCGTTCCAGGAGGACCATAGAATAGGAGATGGGGAAGTCTGTTCTTCTCAATGAACCTTTCAACTTGAGCGACGTCAATGCACATTCATTCGAGAGAGAGATACGCTACTTACTCGTCGTGATAATGTCTTTGTGCGACACAACGTCATCTAAATTGACCGGTCGGTATTTCTCAACCCTTTCTACAAATCAGTCGGATAGGAAAGATGGAGTGGCAGGTCGTACCATGGCAGATTGTCGTTGTCGGCTGGATGGTCGTGTTGCACGGCCTTAGCTTTGCCTTTTGAGACGGCAGATAACCTGGTGAGGTCAGCCATTTGGGTGTCGTCTGAAGCCATGATTAACGCGTGCGTAGTGGTGGTTGAACAGACGCGTCGTGAGCTGAAGCGCGTCAATGAACGGGTATTTGGAACTGTTTGCTTCCCACGTGAATCAAACTCCTTTGTCAGCTTTAAACCTTAATTCACTGACGCACGGGCCATACACAGATGACAAATCCATCATCTATAAAAGCCGCCCCGTTAAATTTCAGATTTCCTCATCGCCAGGCTCTTGCTTTTGTCAAAGACTCCATCGTTTGTATCGTTGGACAGACTGAAGCGTCCGCAATCATGCAGATTTTCGTAAAGACGTGCGTGCCAGTCAATCTTTTACGTCGCATCCGGTTTATTGACCTTGCTTTAGCCTTACGGGTAAAACCATCACGTTGGAGGTGGAGTCTTCCGACACCATCGACAACGTCAAGGCCAAAATCCAAGACAAGGAGGGGTAGGCGACTTTGATTTTGACATTACGCATCGTACTCATTGGATTGTAGCATTCCTCCCGACCAGCAACGTCTGATCTTCGCAGGCAAACAGCTCGAGGACGGTCGCACTCTTAGCGACTACAACATCCAGAAGGAATCTACTCTCCATCTCGTGCTCCGCCTCCGTGGTGGTGCCAAGAAGAGGAAGAAGAAGACCTACAACGTGCGTTCCATGACATTATATGCAGTAGTATCCATCTGACTTTTACATCTCTTCCAGACTCCCAAGAAGATCAAGCACAAGCGCAAGAAGGTCAAGATGGCAATTCTCAAGTACTACAAGGTGGATTCCGATGGAAAGATCAAGCGTCTCCGTCGTGAATGCCCAAGCGCTGAGTGCGGTGCCGGTATCTTCGTACGTTCTTCGATTTATTTTCTGCATGTCTAAATCGTTAAGACGTTATTCCAGATGGCATTCCATAAAGATCGTCAATACTGCGGAAAGTGCGGTTTGACTTACACCTTCCAGCCTGGCACCAAGCCCCCCGTCGTTTAAGCATCTAGGTGGTCGAACGTAGCATGATTTCATGACCACTTCGTCATCCTGTTCTATATGTACATGACTTCCAAAACAATCTCCTGTTACTAATCTGTCTAATTTGTGCAAGCCAATATCCACCTGCGTGTACTCTGGTCATAAATGTTTCCATCTTCAGTGTGTTTTCGCAAACTAACGTATATATTATATGTACTTTTGCCGTACATAGAATGATGGATATACGCATATAAACTACTAAGCCTAATCAGGTAATGCAAAACTTTTGAGTTCGCAGCATTGTATCTGTGCTATCGTCGTAAAAATTTGGGATATCACTCCATACTGCTATCAGACAGAGCTTATGAAATATGAAGGTGGAAAATGGAGATCTGCGCCCAGTATGTTCGATTTGACGATCACTGCTGGCGTTGATTGCTGTTTCCAGAAGAAACAATGATTCGCGAACGGGTTTCGTGGTTAACGAAGGAAACACACATGTATTTCCGGAAACGGGTATGTGTTACTTGTGAAAACAGCTGTAAACCCTGTTCACGCACCGCTGTTTCCGAAGGAAGCATGAATCACCTCCAGCAGTGGATTTGAATCGTGGCAAAAGTCCCAGGTATGCGTATTGTCGAGCTCGTGGAGACGTAATAAGACTTTCATTAGCTTCCAAAATTAGTGAAAAGTTGAGTCATATGTTAAATATGTTAATTCCAAAGTTTGAGAGACTTGCGCTAAATCGTTGAGCGTAAGGAGTGCAAAAGGTTGATTTTTGCACGTTTTGGCGTCACGCTCTCCCTTTGCGCACAGCCATTTGTCCCGTGGAAATCGACGTGACAGGGCGTGAGCGCATTTTGCATCTTTCGTGCATTTCGGACTCCTTGACGCGGAAATGCTCTGCGAGTCCGCCGATCCCTCCCTGCCTCAAAATTAAGTCATATTCCTATAGCCAATATATTGCGCGCCCCGTATACCAAGTTTCCGGAAGAACAAGCAAGAGTGGCATGACTTATGGGTTGAAGATCAAAAGTTTTGCACTTCCCGACCGCAGTTAGTATGGTCAGCAAAGAATATGACTACTTGAGCCGGGTTCTGCCAGTAGCTCCTTGCAAGAATCTCGAACACGACGAAGCGTTTGAGCATAAGCTTCGGAAATTGTACGTTGGTCATTCCGTCGCTGATCCGCCTTTAGGCTTAAGCGGTTTAGGTGTGTCGTTTGTTGAAGTTAGCATAACGGAGATACGGGTATAACGCCATCTGAATCCCGCAGAGCGAATAAGCTAATAGTTTCGCTAGAAATCACTAGATATGAAAAGTAAAGGAAAGATGAACAAAATGCTTTGAATAAAATATTGAGTCCAAGCTGACCTTTGTTTAGGTGATTGATGATCCATCACTTTCAAAGTTTCATTTATCTTATCCTGAGATGAGCTCGAAGGGCTCATCGCGAAATAAGCTGGACCATCGACACCACTGTCGGGTGGTTGATTTTCTGCATTATGAGTGGAAAATGTACTATGAGCACTAGATAAATCAACGATACAAGTTATCTACTGGTTGTATTCTATAGCCGAAAGATATGCATTGAAATCTAACCGACATCTAAATGAATAATGCAGGCACTATAGCAGCTAGCTTCTGAGAAAGTTTAGGAAAGAGATGATGAAAAGGCAGAGTTAAGGCTTTCAAGGGTGGTTATTGCATCTTCCCATGCCTGACCGCAAGGCCCCTCAATACTTTTGATAGAAGGAAACAGGCTATAAAGATAGTGTATAAATTTGACAGGATACGCTGTTTCTAGCTGAGTGATCGTCAAATGTTGGAGGCTATGAGCTTTCGCCGGTTGCGTGACCACAGATGGAGGAGGGAGTGGGTCACTGATGATGAGCGGCAGAACCAAGGTCCTGAGCTGCGGTACCTGATGAGCAAACAAAGACAGAGAAGCCAGTGACAATTGGGATGGTTTAGCGATTTCGAACTGATCAGACGATCCAAGCTCAAAGTGTTGGAGATTGGGCCACCAAGTGACAATTTTCTTGAGATCTTGATCGCTTATTGTTGGCGGTAGGGTAATGTCGCAAGAAAAATGGCGAAGGTTTTTGAGCTTGTTCAAATATTCTATAGTTTGGAAATCTATGCCCGAAACGTCTAGACCGCTAGCACTTTGGAATGGTATAGGCGAAAGAGAAGATGTAGAAGGATCCGTGGTCTCGAAATGGTGCTCCAGAGCCAGATGATGGAGTGTATCAACAGTTTTGTTGGCAATAGAAATAAAACCCGGCTTCCAAAAGCCCATACAGGATGAAGAATCGTCCAATTCTATGTGAAGATGCCGAAGGGTATTGGGTGGAATATAGTGTAGAATGATCTCTATGAGAACTGATTTAGCCCGAATATACAACGTGGCCAGCGAAGGGAAAATAGTGTAATCTTGCGATGCGTGCGGGTCGTGAGTGTCGTGTAAATCGTTAAATTCTATTTGACCCGCGTGTATTTCTAGTTTTAGAAGGCGAGGCCAATGTGTGACAGCCTGAAATGTCTGTGGTAGTAATGATGATCCGAGTTTCAGAGAAATGGATTCGAGGTTGGTTAGTCGCGAAATAATGGCGTTCAACCGATTAGAGGAACGTCCGCGGAGGCTGAGGTGACGAAGCTTTGAACAAGGTCCGCTATTTTGTTCGAGGTATTCACACAGCGCATCGCTCATGGGACCCAATACTGCTTTAAACCCGAGGTCGACCTCCAAGCGGACAAGGTTGGTGGAGAAGTTTAGTGATATTAGATAGGTTGTCGTTTTGGGTAGCGAGATATAGGCAGTTGAAAGGTTTGGGAGAGCGCTTGCAGTGGAGAAAAGAGAAGACCTCTCGATGCTTGGGTGAACATTCAACTCGCGTCGGTTGCTAACATGTTTGATTCGGCGAGCATATGAATTGAATCTCTGCAAATCTTCCTGGGATGGTTGCGTGATGAAACCCTAACAAAATGTCGTCAGAAGCGAGTCTAACCGATAATGATAATAGCGCACATATTGTCCCACTATATCAGTGATTGTTGGAAGGAGTGAAAGCAGAGGCCCAAAGGACGAAAGTTGATCCCAAACAAAATCTAAGGCTGGATCCTTCCATGCTTTACAGGTAAGAGCGGCGGAGACGAGAGAGGGTCGGGCGTCCCCGGAATTGAACGAAAAAATCTGTCGTAATATTTCATCTATAAGTAAGGCAGAATGCATGACGATGACGTGGCCAAAGAGGTAACAAAACGGTGAAATTTTGAATGTTTAATTCTATTTAGACGGGTCTAAACCTGGCGTTAAAAACACTCAACAAAGAAGATCGATAGAGTATACGCACCTATGGCCTCGTTACTTCTATGTGTATACTGGCTCCGGAACTAGTAATACAGGTGTACGCCAACTGCAAGGAAAATTTGTGAAGATGACGGTTTTGCTGTCAAAGCTTGAAGCGGAGGATGTAAGCAAACAATGATCGGCGGATCAACATAATAATTAAATTGATGAAAGAACGCTCCGAGTGTTACTTAACCAGGCCCTTTCAAGTTGAAGGCAAAACACGTTCCTTGAGCGATTCTGAGTATATTATATTAGTTCCATGCGAAATTCTATGGCGAATCTGGAAATAAAGAGTCTGCAGCATTAAAATTACGTTCCGAGAGATTGCCACGAAATAATTCAGTTGATGCGGCCATATTATAGAGTGACAGTTGCCCACATTTTTTCATGACATGGCCATGTTAATTGGGACCCCCACAAAGCAAAGGGAAGGTTGAGATCCATCTAGAAGGGCAGAATTAGGCAAGTCTGAAAAACATTCTATTAGCTCGCACCAATCACACTGGTAGGGCGAACGTTGACGCTCTACTACCCATATCTAACTTCGTATTTTTCGAGTAGCAAACGGCCGTGATAAAAAGATAGGAAGATTTATCAGGCTTCGAACTGAACTGCATTCTTCCGGCTCTTCTGGGTGATTCGAAGGCTTAAGCGATGCTAAGTGCGAACTACGCCGACGAGTCTTCAATGGCACCTTGAGGCTTAGGCAGAGGAAGATGATACACCGTAGATGCAGCAGTTTACAGCGAATACAAGATTGAGTTGTCAATGAATGAATTGGCTGCATTGGAAGTTCTGCGTAACTATAAAATATAATACCATGAATGTCTACATTTAATCAGTGCGTTGAATGTAATGAAAGATAATGCATAAACACTGACATTCAGGCGTTAGATAATGTTGAATTCGAAGGCTTGTCAACGGCTTGGACTCGTTCATAGAGCTCACGTTTCCGTTGAGAGGCTTCAAGATCCTCTTGTCTCTGCCTCATCTTCTCGTGTCTGCGTTCATCGTCTCTCAGTACACCCTGGTACATTGTCTATTCGAAAGAGTTGATAGAGTCAATGCCATGAAGGAGTAAAGGTTCGTACACTTCGTTCTTGATGTTGTTGAAAATGAACGGCGACTATAGTCAATGTACAAAACAGAACTGCGCCAGCAAGAGTTGCTTTCGCTCGGCGATCCGCCATTTACCTGGTAGGCCAGTGATGAAGATATGTAGTTGCAGTTATAATTCGGCGGCGCACGGTGCCACTGACCGAAAGTAATCAGCTGATTCCACCAACACGCACAAATAACTCGTCCTCATCGACCACCATAACGTGTGCTTTCAACGTACGTCAGAGTCTTGGCTAGGCCATTGAAATCCATTGTATAGTACCGGGGATGTCCATAGAGGAGGTAAGTATGTGTTCATTCTTTTTTGGCTGCAGATTTCTGAACCGGTCCAAAGTTTGAAAGCCTACTTAAAGAGGTCGTCAATGCCAAACGGTTGTCTGCCTCCAAAATGACAAACCTCACGGATCTAGCAATGAAGAGCATGGAGGCGAGTATCAGGAATCCACTATTTGCAGAAAATCGAGCTCATCGGTGATTCAGCATGACACGAAACTTGTCTCTATTTTATATCGCACGCACAAGACATTGATCAACGCCACTTCAAAAGTCTTTAGTCTCTATATCTTCGATGCACTTTCAAGAGCGGCGAAGCACCATTCTACAAAAAATGGACTTTCAGGCGATGCATTCACTCATCCAGGCAATTCGGCTTCATTCCTGTTCAAGATCGGTGGTGTGGTTGAGGGTCTATTTCAAGACCTCGTGACGTCTGCTTCTCCTGAGGCCAAGGTCCGTCTCTCTTCCTCATTTTCCATCTGTTCATCGTTTGTTTGCACGTCGTGCGGAGTTTTCGCCCTCGCTTTGTGATGGCATCGTCAGCAATCGTCTTTGCATACCTCCCTCTGGACAACTCATTCTGACCTTTCTCAAATTCAGGAAAAGACGAAGAAGATACTGGACATTTGGGTAAAGGGGAACACTTTCCCGCCAGAGATATTATCACAGTTGGCGGATGTAATAAGTGGAACTCAAAAAGGTGCATATCCCATTACTGTGTACACGCTAAGTACTTTCTTAATGTGCAATTCAACACGTTGCCTCCGATCCTTCCGTATTTTAACATGAACTGAAATATTCGATGGTTTGTTTCGTTATCAGTTTCCGACATGCCAGTTCCTGTAATCATCACACCAGCTGTTGATCCCAGAACGGTTCAAACGACTCATACACCGCCAGCAACCACCTTTATAACATCGTCTGTTCCGGCCCTTGATCAACATACGGCTTTACTGGCGTTGCTTACACAGGCAGCAGCGAGTACAGCAAACCCGCCTCCGTAAGCTAGTCACTGCTGGTTATTCACGTGGTAATATGCTCACCGAATTTTTTTTTTGCAGTCAAATGCCATCGAATGCAGCGGTTCCTCAGTTAGATCCCGCACAATTGGCTGTTATACAACAGTTAACACATACGGCCGCTTCTGTACCGTCTGTTCCGCAATACTTACCCCCTCCCGACCTTGTAAATGTGCAGAAATTTCCTTCATCTTCTGGTCTTAATGGTAATTCGCATTCGCCGCCATCCTATCGAAGTGAGCCTCGCTTGATGGTCAACAGCGAACAAAGACCCGACGGGTACCGTAGTTTGGACAGCGAATCGCGTCCTAATCCTCATTTTGACGAACGAAACAATATGAGAGGAAGGTATAGAGCAGACTTTCGAAATCGCGGTCGAGGTGAAAGATTTGGACGAACTTGGGATCCTCGTGACCGTGACCATTATAGAGCAGACAGAGATCAGAGCCCTGTTCGCGCTGGTAGAGCAGGTCGAAGCCGATCTAGAAGTCCTGGTCCCTCCAGTAGATACAATGGCAGGAGGGAACCCAAGTATCCTAGTCCTTCCACAAGACCACCAGCTGTATCGCCAGCCAAAGGCAATATTGAGCCTGGAAAGGACGAGTTTGGCAGAGATATTCGACCCGAATCGCCCAGATCACCCTCGCCAGTCAAAGTTCATTCCCCATCTCCTGTCACTACAGCTCCAAAATCACCGGTACCGGAAGAACAACACGGCACTCCCAGAGCTCCCCTAGCAGCCACAACTAACCACGAAACTAGTCACGGCTTGAATTCTGTATCATCAGTGTTGGTAAATGCGAATACATCTTCCACGCAGCCAACTAGTGCACCACTAGTCACAAGTATAAAGGAAGTGGGGATGGAAAAATTCAATCCTGCAACATTTAATTTTACCTCGCCGGCAGACTGGGAGGCGCTTGGGAAAATGTGGCAAATTACGAATGGATATCTCCCTTCAACCGAAGAGCTTATGCAATTCGTAGTGGCTTGTGCAGCTGGCCAAACGATCCCGAAACCTGACATTTCTCAACAACTATTTGAAACGAACTATTTTGCAACCACAACTGTTCGGGGTAGAGGAAGGGGTCGAGGCGGCTTCATTGGAGGAAGAGCAGCGTACGGCAACAGCCGAGGCATGCACTTGGAAGGAGAGTTAGATTACGATTACGCCAATCACGGCCAAAAGACGGATGCCATCGTCCTGGAAGCAGGAACACTACAAAAGCGCGACGTACCTCTTTTCACGAACGATGGAAAAGATCAGCGAAGCCCAAACTCCGGAATTGGATCGACAACTACCACGCCCTCGGCTGGAGGCCGTATGCAAAGGGTTGGAGATAAGTGGGTATTTGTACGGGGCACGGCTTCACCAGCAATGGATGTAGGGTCGTAATGAATTCTAACATACATGGTATCATTTCCTAGGACCTATCTATCTTTTAGTGCGCCACTCCTTCGAGATCGAAGTCAGTTGCTCTTGTACTAACATATCCCGTTTCCTTATATATCCAACGGGGTTTTCCAAAAACTTCATAGTGGAAGCTGGCCAAAGAGAAAGGGTTCGGCCAGAAGATGAGATAGCATAGCACTGCACAGACGATGCCAATAAAGCTCCCAACGATTACATCTTCCTTGTGATGCCGCTATAATAAAAAATCGATTACTTTAAGTCACTTGGAGATCAAAGATAATAGAAAAAGGACTAACGTGATCTTGTAAGCGGGTAACGGCGACATGAGTTGCCCAAAATAACGGAAGAAGGGCAAGGAAGAACGTCAACATGCGACTTGATCTGACTTTACGAGGGGTTTTGGGGATACTGAAGCACCATGCTGCTGTCTGGCCGGCGATAGTGAGGGATAGAAAGACCATCCCGGAGAATGCTGTCGAAGAATGTCCAGATGGAAATGATTTTCGACCATTGATGATTAGCGAAAGATGTCTATATGGTTAAACTATCGTTAGAAAACTAAAATATCGACAACTTTCATACATACCCCGTGCATTGCCCGAGTACTTTGTCCCATGCACATCTGGAAAGAAAATCAGGTCTTAGCCGCCCTGAATAACGAAATCAGAGCTAGTCAGAATGTCAAAGATTTGGCGCAACTAACCAACACTATGCTTCAGCATCTCAGTAGTGAGTTCGGTTAAGCCTCTTACGTGGTTGCTGTAAGTGTGCGGGATGTTGAAATAACTCGAACGTTATATGCTCTACCTTGTAGCACATATGCCTATGGCTCCATGGTGAATTACCATGAGCGAACGCTGCATAAACCCAATGACGGAAACCACAATCGAGGGTACAAATAGCGCAGTCATATTGTTGAAAAAAGCGGATACCCTGCATTGGCACTTAGTTTAACGTCATTTAAGATAGCAAGCTGTATCTCTTACTGATCTTCTCTTTGTGGATAGCTAATTGTGGGGTCATTAATATCGAATCCGCGCTCGTAAACCGGTGAAGCTTTGACTGCTGTTGTCAAGAACCATAAGATTCCGACTATTAACCTAGGAAGTTCGGGATACCATCGTAGTCAGTATATCGTGAGGCCTCTCTCTTATAGCATGAACTGAGTCTACCAATCCGCAATATATGACCTATCGAACCACTCAAAGGAATCTTCGAAATAGCGGCTTATTGAGGCCTTGAGCTGTGACATGACGACCTTTGAAGAGTTAATTTGTGAGAGAGTTGGATAGACTGCTCGTTAATCATTTTAGCACCCAGATCATTCATTGGATCAGCCGAGTCCCGACACAAATGGTCGGAAGGGAATACTATCACCGGTCGTGGGTTTATCAATTTTTAGAAAAGTTAGTGCTGTACTATGAGATTATAATCCATCTGCCCGATTCTTTGTATCATCATTCTTTAGCATCTTTTACCTCTGAATATACAATTTGAAGCTGAAATATAGAGCAGCAATGGAGAAATTGGAGTTACAAAAGAGACCCAACATTTATCAACATCGTCACGGAGAAGTCACAGGTATCAGCAATATTTTGATCTCCGCAGTCAGCTCGATCATAGCCGGCAAGTACGGCACAGCGTCGGAGTTTTCAATTGTTCCGACAATCTTATGCTATTGTGTCACAATGCTTTTTTACTCATTCCCTGGTTTTGGTCGTGCTACAAGACTTGCATGAGAGCCATTTCATTAGACTCGCGACCAGTCTGTTCGCTGTGCCCACCTGACATCATAGAGCTTAGATAATAAGAATATTACATAACCGAAATAAACTAAAACGAGATCAAATGATGTGAGCTTGCGAACATACGAAAGCGGGCTGGTCACGAGCCTACCATTTCATTTAAATATACAGCAGGCATAAGAAATAACTAGTGATGCCCGGAGCCAAGCTGAACTCAAGCTGAGTTGCAACTCAGCTTGACATGTCTCCCAATTTGATAACTTGAGGTAGCTCGGACGACCTGTGGTTCTTGATCAGACCAATTTTCAGAGTCCGCCAGTAGGTGTACTTGGCGCAGAATTGAAACGTAGAAAGGCTGGTTTGATATGAATAATCATATCTTTGTTCCCTGTGTGCTTAGTGCGACTTACGCCAGGTTTAGAGAAAGCATGCTGAATTCGAGACACAAGAATAACGACATGATTTGAGCATGTATTTCTTGCCAGTGTGCTGCATGGAAATCTGTTCATTTCCGCTCATTCTACGCGCAATTCCGCACCCCCTGGTTAGCAAACAAATTAGATAAAAAAAAAGAATAATTATAGATCTATCTATCTCGCATATACTTTCCGAGTTTTAAGTGAGTTGCGAGGGCGGATGTTGTGCTACGTTCACTCGACCAGTGATACTAATAGTTAGTCTATTTTTGTCATTTGATGATCAGCTGTGTGACTAAAGCAGTAACTTGGATGTGACCGTTCGCGTTTATTGTCACGGATTTGTCCTAACTGTGTCGTTCGACTTCTTTCCCTCACTCAACCATGGCCAAAGAAAAGGCCGTCAAAGCGCGTCTTGCAGGTCAAAAGACTCTCAATTCTTTCTTTGGTAGCTCAAAGAAAAAGGAAGAAAAGTTTCAGAAGGTCGAAGAAACAGACGCAGAGACTGGCGCCGAAACCACAAACGAAACGCAAGCAGAAGGCGATGACGAGGACGACGCTGAAGTGGCTCTAGATGCCTCCGACGTGGATATGGACGCGTCAACTGAAGTCAACAAGAAAATTACTCGGTCCTCTGCCCCGGAAGCCTCTGACCTGCCTCCCATCAGCGATATACCCGCCATTTTTGACGACCTCGTCAGTCATATACCCTCAATAAAGGATGTAGCCGAGCACGTTTCTGGTCGTAAATTACGCGTTGCAACAATGTGTTCGGGCACGGAATCTCCCCTTCTTGCGCTGGAACTGATTCAGAAATCGGTGTCTGAACAACACGGCGTCAACATTGACATCGAACATGTCTTTTCATGCGAAATTGAGCCTTTCAAGCAGGCCTACATTGAGCGTAACTTCCACCCTCCTCTGTTGTTTCGCGACGTCTGCGAATTAGGAGATTTAGAAGCGTGCGTCCTGCATCTTAGTTGCTTCCATCCATGACCTTTATCTATTTTTTTCAGCCATACCGCCTATGGATCCTTGGCTGCTGTTCCTGGGGATGTCGACATTTTGATCGCGGGCACATCTTGCGTTGATTATTCTAATCTCAATACCCAAAAGCAAGATATAGATGCCAATGGAGAATCTGGTCGAACTTTCCGAGGTATGATGTCGTGGGTGACCACGCACCGGCCGCCAATTGTCATTCTCGAAAACGTTTGTTCAGCTCCTTGGGAAAGAGTCAAGGAATATTTCGAGAAGAATGGCTACAGTGCCGAATTCTCTCGTGTGGATACGAAATCATACTATATCCCTCATACAAGGACTCGAGTCTACCTCATCGCAGTAAATAAGAAGGGTTCGAGTATACCCAAAAATTGGAAGGAATGGGTGACCTCGAAGCTTAAGCGCCCGGCGTCTTCAACACTAGACGCATTCCTATTGCCATCTGATGATCCGCGCATCCACCAAGCACGCCAGAAGCTTGTGCAGGAGAGTTTCAACGCTGTCGATAGACGGACCGGTAGGACTGACTGGGGCCGTTGCGAATCTCGACATCAGAGAGCTCGGCTTGAAGAAGCCCTGGGCTCCAAAAGGCCTCTGACGAGTTGGGACGAAGGTGAGCACTTTATGAACCTATTTTATTCTATGTTTTCTTATGATCTCCAGGTGGTTATTGCAAACTTCCTGACTTTGCGTGGAATGATTGGGGCGTGGGCCAGGTCGAACGGGTTTGGGATCTGATGGATATAAGCCTGTTGCGATCGGCCACAAAGGGTGTAGATCCTTCGTATAAGACGTATGTGTTTCACAATCTACCCTATTGACTTCGTTTTCTTAGCCTTTTACTTGTAGCCAAGTATGGAATCTGTCGCAAAATGTCGATAGAACCATTGGATCAAACAAAGTTGGCATATGTCCTTGCCTTACGCCATCTATGATTCCATATATCACCAATCGTGGTGGTCCCATGGTAGGCCTTGAAGCATTGTCTATGCAGGGCCTTCCCGTCGACAAGTTGCTTCTTACTCGCGAAACGGAGGATAATTTGGCTGATTTAGCAGGAAACGCAATGTCAACAACGGTGGTTGGCGCTTGCATCCTGGCAGCTCTTGTGTCAGGAAAGAAGCTTCTAAAAGCTGGGACTGATGGTCAAACATACGAATCTAAGTATGAGGATGGAGATAATGGCGAGGAGCAACCCATGGAAGTCGAAATCACTTCTTCCACGAAGATGACTGCAAGTCAAATTGTAGGAGAAGGTCAGCTTGTCAAAAGGCCTCTCGATCTCTCCATTACGCAAGCAGGTTCCTTCTCGAAATTACTTCTCGAAGCCGAGAAGAGTCGACGCCTTTGCTCGTGTGAGGGTCGTATCGACATGACTTCCCGACCACTTTTTCAATGCCGGGATTGTGGAAATACTTTCTGCAAGAAATGTGGTGGTCGCCCAGAGCACAATCCAGAGCCTATTGATCTTCTCCAGTCCCCACGCCTCCCTCCTTTCGATTTTGCAAAGACTCTCAAAGCAACACTCCCGATGTGTATCTCTCTGACAAATGTAGATCAGGGCCTTTTGGACAGTCTACGCCAGAATGAGAACATTGACATCCCGGAATCACGCTGGAAAGCTTGGTCTACGGCTGTTTTGCGAGCCGCGAGCTCGGAACTTCGTTTCGTGGAATTGAAAAGGCAAGAAATATGGAGTGCAATTTATCACTCTCCTCTCGGGAACATAGAATTGTCTTTGCACACGAAACAACCCGAATGGCGTCTCTACGCTATTCCCGAAGCACACGAGCCAGCCAATGCTGAAATTCGTCAAATACTCGAGTCTCCGGTAGGACGCTTTACTTGCGAAGGCGACCTCCTGAGAGGTAAATGGCAATTCGCTATTCCATGCGCCTCCTCGATGTCTGTCAAGATCCAAGGCATGGGAGATCTCGTCCCTTCCTGGGAATCGCGCTTGGGTCTTATTGGACTGAAGGAGGAATTCAAAAATAAAATGGTTTTTTCAAAAATCAAAGTGTCTGTGGGCCCTGCCGATATTAAAAGATTAGATCGCGATATCTCTGGGGTTTATGAACTACTTGAGAAATGTGGAACGGCTAATGGAGCCTTGCACAAGAAGGAAGAAACCGAGGCCTCCAATCTTCCTCCTCTCTTCATGCTCTTTGACCCCCATCGGACCAACGACGCTGAGGACTGCTTTGTGTTTTCGATCAGCACACGGCGGCTCGAGTACCAGGAATGTCGCCCCATCGTTTGCAAACTCGACCCCGCTTGGAGGCAATCATCGAAAGAATCAGAGGAGACTGTTTCGTGTCATCTGCCCTTCAAATGGGTGGCCGCTGAAGATATCAAATTGATGGTAAGTGAGTTGTTCTCCAAGAATTCCCCTTTTGACCATTTCCCTTAGCCATCCATTGAGCAAAACGCCGAATTCGGGATACCTGAGAAGGCTCTCGACATCTCAGCGGCCGAAGACACTTGCCAGGACGCGCACGCTCTTTTGACATGTAACGTCTCTTTGCGGGGTCAGGCAGGACCGGAGTGGCCGAGGGGGAGATGGGCTGATGTCGATAAAATTCATGAGAGAGGAACCTTCAAAGCGTTGGCATGGCTCTTGGAACGCATTCGGCATGTCGACGATAACGTGCGCTCATGGCAGCAGATTGACGACCTCAGAAGTCAGTCCAATTGCGAAAGATGTGCCCCTACAGCGCCTCAGCTCAGATGGGTGCAAAACAAGGGCAAAACTGTGCCCGTTGAAGATTCCGTGCAGGCCGGCGAATATGAACGACGCCTGAAAAGTCGACCAAGCCCTTTCGTCACCCAGGTCAAGCTAGACGAAGATGGCAGAGGATCCGTCAGAGTGGCTATCAACGTTTCATCGCTCTTGCATCGTGCCTCTTCTCGTTTGCCCACAAAGAAACGAACAGGAGAAATTTCGTTGTCTTGGCGTCTTGACACTAGCTTCGCCCCGGCGGCCACTCTTCAATTGCCTAACTTTGCAATCATGAGCAACAAACTTGACAAGCAGCATGCCCAACCTCCTCACTTCCAGATCCCATTAAGAAAAGAGCAACTGCGATCCCTTGAATGGATGATCCATCAGGAGTCGTCTGAGGCACCTCCCTTCATTGAGGAGGAAATTTCTGAAGCAATCCTGGACCCACTTGGATGGAGAGCAGAAGGCAGAGCTCAGCAACCCATGCATGTTAGGGGTGGGGTTCTCGCTGACCAAGTTGGTTATGGAAAGACAGCTATTACATTAGGCTTGATCGACTGTACTGCGAAGAGCGTAGCCAAAGACTTCAAAATCAAAGGTCAAATCCCCGGCAAAATTCACGTCAAGGGCACCCTCATCATTGTTCCTCCTCATCTAACAAGGCAATGGGGCTCAGAAGTCAAGAAATTCACTGGCAACCAATTTAAAGTTCATATCATCTCGACGGCTTCTGACCTGAATCGCACCAAAATCGAGGACATCCAAGATGCAGACATCATCGTTGTTGCGTCCAACATTTTCAAGAGTAACGTATATTTGGATAATCTTCAGCTTCTTGGTGGTGCAGGGGAACTTCCATCGAAGGACGGTCGTCATTTTAATGCGCAGCTGGAGAAAACCTTGGACGCTCTCAAAAAGCAGGTTGATCTTTTGCAGGAGAAGGGGTCTCTGGCAGTATTGAGTGAAATTAAAGCAGCTCAAAAGAGACGTAAGTTGCTCCCCAATTTAGAATCTAGACAAATGCTAATGGATTTACAGTTGAAGAAGAAGCGGCTGCTGCCGCCGCTCTGCTAGCATCGAAGAGACTGAAAGGGAAATCATATCGCGAAAAGGCAGAAGCAGAAGAAAAGCGCAAGGGAACAATAAAAGAACTCAAAACCAAGCCCAGCAAAGGAAGATCCCACGAAAAAGAGCTCAACGAAGAGTCCACAGAAGAAAAACCTGAGCAGGAATCGAAAAGCATAGTTGCGGCTAAGCCTATGGCAAAGGTCACTCCCTCTGGCCTCATCATGGAGGTCGTACTCCCATCGCGAAGCAAGACCACCTTCCTCAAGAGCAAGTCTAGTTCCAAGGCTTCCTCGCCCGCGCCAGAAGACGACCTCACCGATTCGGAGGAAGGTCCAACGCGCAAACGAAAGAGACGTGCTGCGGCAGCAAAGGCATCTCTCGCAATCGACAGCGATGATGATGAGGAGATGGTCAGCGAAACCTCCAACATGGCTTCTTCAAGCAAGAGTTCAAGAGCCTCGGTCAAGAAGCGTCGAATTATGAAACGCGGATCACCCTCCTCTGACTATCAGGGTAGCTCGTCTGAAGACGAAGATTTCGAAGCAGATAATTCGGATGTTTCAATGGCATCAGACATTGAGGAGGACGAGGACGATAGCCCCAAGCCTAAGAAGAAGGGCAAAGCCAAGGCGAAAACAATTCCTAGGCCTAAAGGAAAGAGTAATGGAAAGAAGGCAGTTTCAGATACGGACGATACTGGCGCGGACGATGCTATGGACGTGGATTCCGAACCCAACCCAAAAGCCGCCAAGAAGACTACCAAACGCAAGGGAGCAGAGGACCGTCCCGTCAAGAAGACAAAACGCGCGGATAATGATCCTTGGAAGCTCGGGTCTCGGGCAGTGCAAGGCGAGTGGACATATATGCAGGCACCGCCGTTCGAGATGTTCCATTTCGCCAGAGTGGTTGTCGATGAGTACACCTACCTCGATGGCAAAATTCACGCACTTGTCACCAACCTTACGGCTGAGCGCCAATGGGTGCTTTCTGGAACACCTCCGATCCACGACTTCGTCGCGTTAAAGACAATCGCCGCTTTCTTGAACATTCACCTGGGCGTCGACGACGATGGAGAAGGTCAATCGGCTGAAGTGAAAAAGCGCAAGAGAGAACAGACAGGTATTTTTTTGACAGTCCCGCATTTTTGTTGTTGTGGCTAATATGGTTGGCTAGCTGTCGAACGATTCCACTCCTTTCGCGAGGTTCATACTTTGCAGTGGCACGCCCATCGCCACAGCATTGGTCAAGCTTTTCTCGATCAATTCGTCCGCCAGGTAACTTGATCTCTCCCCCACTCTGTTTAACCCTCTTATCCATATCGTTCGCAGAACATCGCAGAGATTGATGAGATTCCGTGGACTGCAAAAATTGAGGAGATCATTCTTCCGGCGGCTGAACGCGCCATTTATCTGGAACTCGAGCACTACTTGCGCTCTCTGGACATGACAATTAAGCGTGGAAAGAAAACCGAGAGTGACAGGGAAAGGCGCCTTAATAAAGCTCTGGGCGAGAGCAAGTACGTTGGATAGACTTTCACATGAGATCGATTGTTCTGACGCGTTGTTGCCCTTAGGTCTGCAGAGGAAGCATTGCTTAAGCGATGCTCTCATTTCGATCTGGAAACCTCGAATGAAAATGCAATGAAGGCCTGCGACGTCATCGTTCGTGAGCGACAAAACCAGCTCGATGAGTGCAAGAAAGAGCTCCTGAAGGCAATCAAAGACGGATTGAAGCGCGAAAAAGATCTTGGCAATGTAGGTCAAGAGTCTATGTTCATTGAATATGTCAGGATTACGCGGACGGAAGGAGTCGACGACAAGGACTCCACTAACATGGTTGTCGCCCTGCTGGACGAGGCTGGAGTAGGAACGCCCAAGGCGAAGACGAAGAATCAGGATGTTCAGCTCTCCGAGAAGATGAAGGCCCGTGTCTGGGAGCATCGCGAAAAGACTCACGAAATCAGGCGTATCACCAAGGAACTGGTGGGACGTGTACGGTCGCTGCGTTATTTCAGCGTAGTCCGCGACCTGCAGAAACAGACAGACACGCCGCTTCAGGTTTCGTGTCCCAGCTGCAACCGATCGAATATACCAATCGACGAGATTGCTGTACTCTCCTCCTGTGGTCATATGGGCTGCCTGCCATGTGTCAAGCGTTGCGCAGAAAAAGAGGAATGCGTATACGCCGCTCTGGGCCAGTGTAAATCAGCGGCTCGCGTACTCAACGTCGTCAAAGCCGATACCTTAGGTGTTGATGATGAAGAACGGCATGGAAAAGGGCGACATTACGGTTTAAAGCTCGAAAGAGTTGTAAACTTGATAAAGTAAGTGCTAATTGTGTACATTTTTGGTAAACGACGCTGATGGGGTTATTTTACTTAGTAAACGTCTTCCAAAGAATGAACGTGTGCTCGTTTTTGTCCAGTTCCCTGACTTAATGAAGAAGGTCACTGAAGCTTTTGATGCCCACAATATCAAGTATCTCGAAATCAAGGGTTCGGCGTCGGCAAAGAGCAAAGCGCTCGAACAGTTCCAAAACAATAGCAAGGAACGGGTTCTCCTGTTAAACGTCATGGATGAGAGTGCTAGCGGCGCCAATTTGACATCAGCGAACCACGCGATCTTCCTTTCCCCACTTCTGGCTCCTTCTCAAGAGATCTACACGGCTTGTGAGACCCAAGCCATCGGTAGGTTGGTGCGGTACGGACAGGAGAAACACGTCACCGTTTGGAGGTACTTGACGAAAGATACGATTGACGAGGAGATTTATGAGCAGAGAAAGATGGCTCTAGCTCATGTGGCTTAGAAGATCTGTTTTGAAAATGTTAGTGCCATGCATTGTTTTGCTTTAGCTTTGGATATCATGTTATCTGTATTTCGGATGTACAAATACACTTATAATTGTACAAAACGCTCATCACTGGTATCTCGTTGCTTCTGTGAGAATCCGTGCAGAAACGTGGAGAGCAACAACATCTGTCGCGTGGTGCTTGTTGCCGAGCCATGAAATGCAGTGGTTACTACTTGCTCGACATCACATATCCCGATGTGTCCAAAATCTGCTTGCCGCATATTGAACACAAGCCTTTCTTGTATGCGCAGCCTAGGATGATAGCTTAAATGTTGCGCCCGAAGTTGTTCATAGATCAACATACCATGACAATACTTGGCCTTGTTCTGAGTGACCGTCTGTTTGCAATCTTTACATTTGCCCTGATACGGCTTTTTGTGAACGTCGGTTAGGAGCAATGATTGTGTCAAAGAAGACAGAGACTTGCCTGGAAACGATTTTTGGAGCTTCCGGGGCGAGATAAAAGCTTGTTCTCGCCGACTTTCCTCGAGCCTTCCTTGATGCTTGTTGAACTGGCGGTGAAAGGGTCGGGCGCGGCGACTTTAGACAGTTTCTATGGATATGATAAGACTAAATGGATGTGGCAAAAGAACAAAAAGACGAACGACTTCACACTTCTTGCAGACCATGATGTGACGGAACAGAGGAGGGCGCCTAAAGGGACGGGAGTGTGCACCTGGAAACAGAAAGTGACGACGCCCGATCGCTGACCAAGCAGCCGCCAATCTGGGTTACGATCTGGGAGCGTCTGCACATACGGCTTGCATTTCAACTTCCACCACCTCCGTTGCCCGCTATAACAATCAAATATTCCCCCTATTCTTCACTAATATCCCCCCAGAATGTGTATCCCGCCCCTTGGGTCGCTCTTGCCTGATGGGTATTCTGCCACTCAGGCAGCTTTTTCCCCGCCAGCTGGCTCTTATTGTTGACTATTTCGCGCTTCTCTCGCGCACCCGACGTAACATTTCCCTCATCACTGAACTCTCTACTCGAGAGCGCAAACTCAAATCCGTTGACATGGCACCGTTTACAAGAATATCGCAGACGCGACGCGACGTTACAAAAGACTCTCGCGATACACAATATACTTCACCTGCCGACGACACGCTTTCCAACCGTTTCTTGGTGTTTCAATCGCGATGAAGATAATACGAACTCTGTCAATCTAGTTTAACAAAGATGTGCTCCGACCTCTGACTAGCTAAGCAACCGTTTTTTTTCTCTTTTTTCTTCTTTTTTTTGCTCCGTTGACGAGAGGAACGGGTATAAAATGTTCGAGCACGAAAGATCGAGGACATCAGTACAAGATGCCCCACAAAGTCACAACTCTGAGGCGCTACAAGATCTCCAACGATGTCTTGATGTTGATCTTGGAGAAATTAACTCCAGTCGCGCTGTACAAGACTTGTCAGGTATGCACACCTCTCGGTCAAATTTTCCTATGCTGACTTCCATTTGCTCCCCTTTTCAGGCTTTCCAGAGAGTCTGGATGCTTGTTATGGAGTTCCAACACCTCCGTTACAAATTTGAATTGGCCGTGGTCGGGATGAAAGACGGCCCGGCTTCGTATTCAATGCGTTCTCCTTTGCTTCGCCTTCAACTTTTGACAGCCTATAAAAAGGACTGGCCCCGACTTATGTGGAACGATGAGCTCAAAGTCAGAGTCCCACCGGACTCAACCCAGCTCAATCTCGCAAGCCACTTTCTATACTACACCGGGAACCAAAGCTTGGACCTCGTGGAGCTTCCTTCTTGCCGTACTTCTCGACCACCTTCGCAGACACACCATCTCAAGTATATCACCTCTCATGTCGACTGCGTCGCGGTTGATCCGCTACAATCGCTCATCGTAACTAGCAGTTTGATTGGGTATGTCCTCTATTTTTTCTTGTGTTTCAAAAGATTTTGGGCTGAAGAGATATATATAGCGCTACGAATGGGCAGATTGTCTTACGATTGAAAATTCGGGATTTGTGGACATTCGATAAACATGCGAAGGCACCCTCTGCAAATTACGAGTGCTCCACCCACATCGCACAACCTATTTCTAATGTTTATATTGCTATCGCTGGCACTCGGATGGTAGTCACCCTTGATTTCGTCGGAGGTTTGACTAGGCATCTTCTTATGGATTGGCGTACCTTCCAAGCCATGGTAGTCTCACTTATCATCTTAATCGCATGCACAAACTGATGGGGACTTGTTTATTTTAGTGGCTGGAAGAACAGGACGTGGTACTCCTGAACTCCCACTACCTCCTCGGTGTTAGAAAGGTCGGCAGTCACTCGGCTCTCTATCTTTACAATGTCTCCGACATGCGCACTGTTGCGATCGAGCGCGAATACGAATTACCTCCCATCTGGGCGAAATCCGCTCTTCGCTTTGGACGCAACAACGCGCCAACCAGCGATATCACCACGCCGTCCACCGCGCTTTTCTACGCTGACCCAGCTGCCCGCGTCCTTCTTCTCACGGCCAAGCAGACGGGACCAAATGCGAACGGAATGCACTGGATGTTTATTACCGAGGCTTTTTTTAGACCTACGTCCCATCCCGACAGGCGTATTGTTCCCTGGATCTACTGGAGCCAATTTTGTCTTATCAGGGAACTTCAGATTAATCAGGTCGTAGGTCAACCCCAAGTCGTTGGTAGCCGTGTCGTTTACCTCGAGAAAAATGGTACGAGGTCCAGTCGAGGCCATGAGCGCAGCCATTTAAGCGTCATCGACTTATCCCCCTATGCTGAGATTGCGACACTTCCGCCGGCGAAGCTCTGGACACTCATCGGTAAACAGTCCACCCTAAGACCCAGCGAGACCCATCGTGATATACCCTCTGCTACTACTAATGGACTTGCGGTGGAGAACCTTTATGCCACTGAAGATAACATTGTACTTGTTTTCGTAAGCCTCGTCGCCGATTCTACCCCTTGTGACAATCCATTGACTTCATACTTCCCTTTAGGAGACTCATGGTGATTACAAGCCGGTTAATATTTTAACTTTCGGTGTCCCCTCTACTTATCCTGCCCGAATTCACGATGCATACCACCCTGCCCACTAAAAGAAGAAAGAAAGAAAAAATACCAAACCTCTCAATTATTGTTAAGCTGTATTTTCTATCACTCCCAAGCCACTTGACAGCCCTTTGTAAACTAGTGACAAGCCGTCAGAACCCCGTCTCTTTCTTTATCAATTACATTCTCCAGGATTTTATTCCCAACCTCTCTTTATGTACATAGTCGAGATACTTAACAGACCCATCCACTCCTTGCTTTTCTCCTTTCTAACTCGAAGAAATCCTCAAAAATATCCAGTCCTCTCGTTATACGCTGTCGTAGTCCATTTCAGTTGTATCCATACTATCCACTTCCTTCTTTCCTGATCGTCTTCGTTCTCTCTGTCGACGTCCCATTCTCTGCACAGCGTTCCGGTAAGTTGCCTCTCCGCAACACCTTCGACATCAAATCCTGATGTAGATACATGTTTGAGGAAAGACCCAACTGTATACCGGCCTGTATGAAGTCCAACGACGATATGTATCCGAGCTCCGGGGGTTTTCCTCAAAGTCGATTTCAGGGCATCGACGAAGATTTCGTGCAAATCAGGATTCCACAAGGTATCCGCGGCAATGATAACATCGAATTTCTCGCGTCCCTCTCCGAGAATGAGTGTCGGATCAGTCCCCCAAGCAAATGGGAAGACCGTGCATGACTGTGCCACACTGTTTCGCCGTACGTTATTGGACAAGGTTTGCAGGAGAGCGTCATCTGGGTAATCGGTCGCTGTAACCACGATCGCGGGATACAGCTTCGCTATCAATATACTGGGGAGCCCCGCAGAGGCGCCTAGCTCCAGTACGTGGCAATCATATCCTGTACGAGATGCTTGTTGGAGATGGTGGTCAAGGTTAAGATCGATAAGATGGTCGGCAAGATATGTTGATGATGCCCATATCGATGAGGCCTGCAACGCCCAGTTGGCTGCAGCGGTATCGGGAGTCCGAAGGGATATAGTGACAGGAATTTTGCATTCTGCGCCATGTTCATGCTCTCGAATGCATGAATGTTTCCACGTATAAGTGAATGGCGCGCCTGAAGTAGTTAGGACGATCGGTTGATGGTCATACAGGGTCTGCAGTGAATCAGATAAGAAATCTTCTGGATCCAGCAGAGCTGGTGATGCGTTGAGCTTTTCCGTTTCGATGTTCATCGATCTATTCAATATGCCAATAAATTCCTGCCAAGAAATGTTTGCACTCATTCGATGTTCCAGACCATGATCGACTCACCGTATGCGCATATGCAACGTGTCAAATGAATTTGGCACTGAATCGCTGAATTTGGCGCTTCGGGAGGGCGCTTATCATGCCCTCAGGGTCGAAATCTACGATCAGGTACGGAAAAAGCCAATCTGGTATCCAATGAGAACCTGGTGGTGTTGCCGAGTGGAGAGCAATGATGAATGACGTCGCAACAAGATCAAAAGAGGAAGTCCCTGTTTCTGATTTGTGGGTCCCAGAGGCAATATAATATACTCTAAGCAATCATGGTAGCTTATCGTCATTCATTTGAACAGTGTCTAAATTTCTTGTTAATTTCTCGTCGATATATATGTCAATTTACCATTGCGAATACAAGGCATCCTCAAAATTCTTCTACGGGAAGTCCTAATGATACAATTGATTTCTCGGAGACGATGCCCAGATATTATGGTCGGAAAACGTTGACTCTGCCATCCCACCCGCAGCTTGCAAGAACACCTTCCTCATACAGCGACCAACTAACACCAACGACGAATTCTGTATGCGTATCGTTTATGTGGAGCAGTTGCGGCCTGCCAGGTGCTGGGGTGGTTGTCCACCTAATGAGAAACATTAGAGACCTGCATTGCAAAAAATAAGAATGCAAACATACACTCTACTAGTCATATCGTAGCTTGCTGTAGCTAAGATATCTGGACGGTGCGGACTCCATTGAACTTTACGGACTGCGTATTCATGGCCTAGCAGCTGGGTTTCGCAAATCCCGCCAACTTGAGAACTGCCTCCAGGTTTGACCATGCGACAATCCCAAATCTTGACAATTTTATCAACTCCAGCACTCGCTAGAACCATAGGACGATATTTGTTCCAGTCTATGGACAACACTTCTGTGGCAGAAGCAGGGACGGTCAAGGCTGGGGCTGAGATGGGGTTTGTGAAAGTATTGACATTCGGACCAGTGGTGACATAGGCAGGAGAACGAAGGTCAAATATTTTCAGCGTGCCATCGGTCGAACAAGTGGAAAGAATATCCGGTTGATGAGGAGAGAATAGTGCTTGATAAACACAAGAATGATGAGCTTGCAAGGTTGTAACAGATCTTGGTCTCTCTGGTGTCCACTATGAGATACGTTAATTGAAATAAAATGGATGTGAACGAGCTCTCTCACAATCTTCACGGTTCCGTCCCAGGATGATGACGCAAATGTATCTTTCTTCACATTTGACCAATTAACGGAGAAGACCTCGCGAGTATGTTCTTGCCATGCTCTTATCGGCAGATCCTTGAGTAGGTATATCAGCAAAGTTTAAAGAAAAATGTACAGTGTTTACGCACATTCAGCATGACATCCCAAAGTTTTATTGAGCCGTCTCCTGATGCCGATACAAGTTGATTTTCGTGAATTTCTGACCATGCTACATCGTAGAGTCCGTCCTGAGTTTCATATCTAACGCCTTGAACATTCAGCCAGAAAGGCGAGAGATACAAGTTACTCTCTTACTGTTTATCAAGACTTAGTCGCGATAGACCTCCGGGGTTAGGATTGGAAGACACCAGATGCAGACGCCCGTTACCAACGAGTCCGAAGTTGGCCGCAGAAGCAACTGCTAATCTTGTCGTGTGGAATGGTGACCAAGCAACCGAATAATGTGCAAAGCCTGGTGTCTGGATTGTGCCAGGCTGCTGTGAAGGAAAATTCATCCCAGCAGGATGTTGGTTTGAGATAAACGAGACCGTTGTCAGGAGTAGCGAGATGGTAACCGGTCCTCTGCTCCTTACAGTCACATGCGAGTATCTGTGCCCGGTATTCCACAGGCGATCCTTAACGCTCCTCCCTCGTTTTCTGTCAAGTCGATTCCAGAGGCAATACAGCGTTTAGCCGACTTCGTAGGTCATGGAAACGTTACCGTTTTAACTGGAGCTGGTGTCAGTGTCGACTCTGGAATTCGAGCATACCGAGGCGACGATGGCAGATATATGAATCCGAACTACAAGTAATGATGCAGCTTTCCTTTCGTAATCGTTGCCTAACATACAGAAATAATACAAGGCCTATCTTTTATCATGAATTGACAGATCCGACTGATAAAGGCTATGCCTTCAGGTGAGAGGAACTTAGCCTTGTAGTGCTTTTGAATAGGAATAAAGTATAATTAACAGACAACGATACTGGTATTCTTGGTCCCTCAACGGACAATACAAAGACTTAAACGCGAATACCTTAGGCTTCGTTCATACTTGGGATATCCACCAGTTCGCGATGCTCAACCCAACACTACCCATTTCGCGCTTGCTGCCTTGCAGTATACCTCTCATATATCTGGTATTGTAACTCAGGTGAATCTTCACTTCTAAACCTTGGGAAGTTTAACTACTGAATCATCACATTTGAGAATGTCGATGGTCTTCATCATAAGGCTCTCCAAAACACAACTGGATTAAATTGGTCTGCTGATCGTATCCAAAAAAGCATACTAGAGCTCCATGGTACTCTCCATGTATTATCATCGCCTATTCCATGCAGATCAAGGCCACTTATACCTCTACAAGCATGTTCATTGTTCCAGGGGACACATTGTCGACCGTAGTGCCTTCCAAGAGCGGCTTTCTTGGGTAAATCCCAAGTGGCATGAATACGCGGAAGAGCTTGAACGTACGGGTGCCCAGCCGAGAACAAACCCGGACGGTGACGTTAGTCGACTTTTCCTTTATCTTCTGGATATCCAACGGGTCTTCGCTATCTCTAGGTTGCGGTCGAACAGCTGGGAATTTCGTACAACGACTTCATAGTCCCGGAATGCCCAGAATGCTTGATGGAAGATCATAGAAATTCACTGGTAAGAATGTATCACCTCGTGATCTTGCCGAAGCGTTGATTTTCTTTAGTACAAGCCCCAAGTCATATTCTTCGGGGAGTCCATACCGCAGTCAGTGAAGGAAAAGTCGTAAGTCAATAAATACATAGCTATACCATAAATGTATCGAGCTGAATTCTGTTTCCTCAAGATTTCAAGACGTCGAAAAGTGCGACAGGCTTCTCCTAATGGGCACTACTCTTGCGACATACTCTGCCTTCAGGCATGTGAATACTCTCATTATCACATCTTTGTAGCTGATTGTCTTCGAAGATTGCTCAAGCACGCCGTTGAACAAAAAAAACCGGTAATGCTACTGAATGTCGGGCCTACGCGTGCCGATGGTATGCCAAGTGTCGAAAAAATCGATATCCCCAGCGGAGCAGTCATGAGCGACGCGGTGAAAGCTATAGCGTAAATCTTTTCTCTAAATACAACACAGCACGCCTGCTTATGTCTTAAATTCTTAGCGGAAGTCGAACAGATGAAGATCCTGTGATCGTAGAAATGCTGACAAGTGGGGTTGTGAACCCACCTTCTCCGGATGATGATGATCGTGCGCCGAGAGCAGCTGGTTAAGTCGCTCTGGGGCCGAGAATATGGCATGCATAGACACCCTATGTGATAGAGGCAGGCTGTGAAGGCCTTCTATATGATATATCTAGTCTCAGTTGCTATGTTGCTATGCATGAGACTCTACTTCGTATTTGGCTAGATTACCTGTCTATTAATATTGAGATAAGTAGGACTTGTGAAACGCCTAGATTGCAGCGAGGGTCTTGAGGGTCTACGTAGTACATATATTCTGTATGCTGATGACAGTGTGTGAGTAGGGCAAGATAGCGATGTACATAGAGGAGATGGATGACACGGCAAGTATATGATAGGATACAATGTGGATGCATAGTTTGATATCGTACAGAAAGCAGGGGATATGGTTGCGATGGTAAAATGAGGACGAGAATAATACAAAGACCAAAAAACATTTTGAACACGAAAGGAATAGCGGAAAACGAAGGACATGGGGTTATGATGTAGAGGGGAATGCTCTTGCTTCAACGAGATTGGAAGAGCATAGAAAGAGTGCGGGCAGCGTCTTTTTCCCGCTCGTTGGCTTTACCTCCGCTTCGGTCAAATGAGGATGCCACCGAGTAGTCGTCTTCATCGCCGTCATCGCCGTCGTCATAGTACACAGGGGCCGGAAAGCGGGGTTGCTTGAGTTGCGACCAGCTCCAATTACGCCCATGGTCCCCCGAAGAGATGGACTGCTGCAGGGATTGCATGCATTCAGGGTGCGATCGGAGCATGTATTCTTCGATGCTCGTGTCGGAGAATGCGATGCAGGCTTTTCCAGGAGGGGAAGAATATTGCGATGGATTTGTGAGAGCTAACGGAGAATGCTCCTCTGTGAATGGCTCAGAGCGCCGGTCGTCGTCAGTATCCGACACAAGGGGCGGTGTGGGCGTTTTCGGCCGTTTCATTTTCTGCAAAGACCGCGGAAAGTTTGTGGTCTTGGAATTTGAAGGGGAATGCGAAGAGCGTTTCTAAGAGAGAAGAGAATGCTTAAGTGATTAATGGGAGGGGAGGAAGGTAGAAGGTATATTACCGCAGCCAATTCAGCGCTTTTAGTCTTCTTCCTCATCGCTTTCAGACAGCGCGCCCGGTGGTTTCTCCAATGGAAGGTGTCGTAAGCGCTCTTCGACGAGAGTTTGATTTTTTTTTGGCATTGCCTGCACTGAACACAGGATGGGCCAAGCACACGGGCGTATGGGTCGTCCAAAAGGGATTTTTCGCGTTCCCTTTCCGCGGGGGTCTTCATCGACTCCGCCTTGAAGTCGATGCTGGACGATCTGGACATATTTTCCACTCTAGATGAAAGTGGTGGTAGATGAGATACTTTAGAGGAAGCAAGGTGTATAAGTCGGTGGCGTGCCATGTGCCGTCCATTTTTGTCTACGCTTCACCGCCACGGGCCACACAATGATAAAACGGGTGGGCGGAGCCCTCCTGCAGGCCATTACTGCGATCAATAACACCCATTCGCTTCCAAACTGCGGGGGAAAGGGGGAAGATCCGAATCAGTCTCCTTGGAAGAAGAGGGGGTCTCGTAAGCAAGATAACAGACAAGTTCTTCGTTGGAAACATATTGACAAGAAACGCGAAGTTCCTCGGCATTTGTCGCTGAATGACTCAAACCCCAGCCTGGGAGCGCCTGAAATATCTGTATTCAGATGAAATGAATACACACGGATCGGATATAGAGAAAATGGAATGCAGCGCACCGCTTGCGGGCAGGCGATGATACGGCATTGTGTACCATATTAAATTGATGTCACTCAAGTATGTCAGTCAGTCTCCTCCCTCTAATACGATTCAAAATGTACTGTGTTTATCAGTAATGTCGACGATGAAGATAACGATGAGTCTAGCATGAAGAGAGGAGCTTACACCTACATTCTTCTTTCGGCCTCCAAAGCTTGGCCCGCAGTCTCCAATTGGTGCGTTCGCCGCCCGTAAGCCGCGTGTTCCATTGGAATAGTAGTGTTAGTGGTATGCCTTCATGGTTGTTCATACCCCCCTATTGACCCTGCATAACCGATGCAATCCTGTCTCCAAGAGGCAGATTGAAAGTAAGATAGGTCTTCTTCTGTACCCCAAACCCGCTCCAACAAGAAGAAATAAACAAGAAAAAGCATAAATTTTGAGAAAATATGGAAAAGATAAAAACAAAAGATCGACAGTTACATCCATAAAAAAAAATAAGAAAACCTAACGAAGACTTCAGGGCCTGACCGTCTTGCTTCAGGACTTGTCTTTCAAACTCTCCTTGAAGCCACGAACGAAAGAATTGAACGGAAGCATGAACCAGCCGATCAAGCTATTGGGAGGCTCGACCTGCGGCGGTAGATACCCTGCCGTCCTAATGCGAGAGGCAGGACGTGTGTCTTCTACAGGGACTTCATCAGGTTCTTCGCGGGAACGCTTTACGCCTTGTGACAGAGACGAAGCTTCAGCTTCCATAACAAGTGTATCGGTAGTCGAGGCCGAACTTGACGATGGAGTAGCCCTTGGGGATTGAGAGGGGAAAGCGATACTATTAAGGGTGTCGCTCCTAGGAATTGGAAGATACCTAACCATCGGTTGATGATCAGACGTACTGTATAATTCGGTTTGATAACGAAATACTTACTTGGTACATTGACTTTTGTGCTCCTCCCAGGAGATTAGATTGTAGTCACCTTCGCCTTCAAGGGCTATAGCTATGTTGCAGTTCTTGCAAACCACTTTACGAGTAGAAAATGATTTAACTTGATTATCATTGACCAGCAATAATTTCCGTTTCGCAGCAGCAACTCGATTACTAGGGCTGTAGACTAATCTTAGCCCAAGTATTCGGTACCAGAGCAAAATCACATACATGGCATCAATGCATTTAGCCTTATGCTTCATCCAATTGCCGGATGCATATGCATTAGCATCTGAGAGGTGGATCCATTGGTCGCATTTAGCGCACAAAGCACGATTCTTCTCAATTTGCTTGATCTGTTTCTCCGATTCCAAATAGGTTTTTCTTTCCTCTTCTGAAGGACGACGGGCAGAAGTATGGCGGGAGGAAGACGCGGCGGTAATAGAATGTGCTCCTTCAATGATAGTTGGCGGCGAGTCTTCAACATCGACACGAGGTAATTCAGGTGCACGGGCAAAAGGAGTTTCTCCAGTATGACCAGGAGTATCAGCACTAATCACACGATCCCGTAAGAAAGGATAAGAGAAAACCACGCTGAATATACTTACCTAGGAGCTTTAGTCGGCTTTTGGTCGCAACGGCTCCTATGGACCTCCCATGGACGGACAGCATAAGTTTGCTTGCGGCCCAAGTTGACGGTCTTCAAACATCGGAGACATTCTGCAGCATGAGGCTCAAGAGTACCACATTCAGGTTGATTCCTATAATATTCGATGCGTTCGGTTTCGTTGCGACGAGTTTTGGCAACACTGATGGTGGAATCGGCAACGGATGCATTATCGTCAAAGTCTTCATCTGCGACAACAGATTTCCTGTAATAGATTGAGCCACAGATATGCATGCGAGGTACAGGGAATAACTGCTCACGCTCTCGACTTAGGTTTATGGGAGACGGTCGATTCTGGTTTCTTAGACTTGCCAATAGAAGGTGAGTCCGCGACACTCTGCGCGACTTGCTTCGACGAAGCGATAGACGACACTGAGCGAACATGACCCTTCTTTGTTTTGGTTGACTTGATAGACTCTTCAGAGTCGCGTCGTATACGCTTGATCGGAGATGGTCCTGGGAGGCTGGATGACGACGTTTGTGACGAGATCTAGAGCATACAAACAATCGCAACTCACTTCACGTCGACCTTCTTAGGTCCCCTGCTCGCAGGTGTCTAAGATGCTTGAGTTCGATGACCTTTATGTATCGCGAGGGCAAAAACCTCCTACCTTGGTAATGATGGTGGATTTTTTCGGGCTAGGCGTTGATTTCATGGGAGAATCTACAGACTTGACAGTTTTTGGAGACGATGGAGTTTCAGAATCCGAGCTAGATAACCGATAATGAGTACACTCGATTTTGGCAGACGAGTGGAGGGAAGAAACTCACTCGGCTTCTGGGTTGGAAAGCACACGCTTGCGCTGTGGCCAGACAGTCATACATCAACAAAATAGTGTATAAATAACTATCAAGAACGCGTCCACGTACCTTCTTCCGATCCAAATAGGTCGCCTTGCGACTAGGGGGCTCGGCGCTATGGACAATACAAATTGCTTCAGCCATTGTGCCCGATGGAAGCCAAATTGATGGGAATTTATTTACCGTTCATCGGGGGACAAGGAGTGCTCCATGGTATTCGCAGAAAGACACAGACCACAGTAAGGAATGTAGGAGTAGTTGTATGAACGAAAGACTGGGAGAAAGAGGAGGTCCTGTCACTGACAGACTTCGACTTCAAGTTGCATGTGCCCATGACGCCGAAATGAGGGTACAAACTCCGACAATAATACGGACAAATAACGCGCTCATCATGTAAACATTGACGCGACTAATTACTTTGAAGAACTTCAGTCGAACTTGACACAATGCAAAACAGAATTAGCGATGTACGAATACCGAGTTATACACTAATAATCGTTTATATATTTTACTGGAGAGAAAAAAGTCTATCCCGAAGCCCTTCGAAAGGCAGAAAACGCGTCCAGCCCAGTTCTGGCCTGAGAAGACGCGCTGTCACGGTAGAAACGCGTGCCCCGCCCTTCATCATTAGGATTATTGTAGTAGTGATCAGCTTGGGAAGAGGTCGACGACGGAATGGAGTTTACAGACGTCTGGAACGGTGATTGCATCGAGTGGTACGCGTGGTGGGAAAAGTAATATTGTGGGGGCTGCGGTAACATGTTGGCATACATAGGATGCGACTGCTGGGAAAGGGGTGGCGCGGCAACATGCGATTCCCATGAAGGGCTTAGACGCGCATCAGCCATTGCTGTGGTAGAATGAAGACCATGCAGCTGCCCCGATGTCGCGTAGTCATCCGTTCCAGAGCCACCTGGAGGATGTAAAACAAGACAAAAAAAACCTTATTTTTAAATTCTGGGCGAAAGAGGTTAGAAATATATACCTTCAGGCTCCACTGTAGGGACCTTTTGTAGAGACGTTCGATGTGTGCACTGTGAAGATTTGCCGCTTTCGACACATGTTTGACACGGTCTTTCCACACATTCACATCCTTTCCTGATGCAGGCAGCGCACGGCCTGTGGAGTTGTCATGAGATGAAAGGCTCGCTGCAGGTTATAAAAAGCCATTCACCTGTCGCCATTGCATCGGATTTTATCACGTCTGAGGGGTGTTATTGAGCAAAGGAAGCTACATGTAAAAGAAAAGTTGGAATACCTGCAAGAGACGCAAGCCTACGGGCATTCCATTATCAGACAAAATAAAAATAAAACAAAGAGCTGAAATCTTTCCTAAAAAAAACTTACAGATTTGACCCTCGTGCCATGACCTCTCCCTTTCCGAGCAGCAGTAATGCATACTTTTCCGGCATCGTTGCAATAAGCGCAGGGCCTCGTTTCTTCGCAGCGTTTGTTATCCATCCTGCATCCTTCACACCGCAGTTTTATGAGTTTTGGCCCGCGAGGAAGATGAATGCACTCTTCCGAACGTGCAATGCATCTTGAACAGGGTCGCTGGTCATCGCACTAAAGGTTTAAGCAAAATCGAGCAGAGCAGGAAATCAAGGAAAGGCTTATAAAACCAAGATACATATGATGCAAAGGGGCGCACTTTTTTGTTATCCTTTCGACAGTTTGAACATGCTAATTTGGCGCGTTCGCCTCCACGAGTAGTTGTGGTCTTGCCTGAAGTTGATTGCACTTTTACTTGTATCGGGAAAGATCCGGATGCGGCAGCAGTAGTCTTGTTCTCAGTGAACGACTCTCCAGTCGCAGTGGAGAGATCATCCGTCGAGCATTCCAGTCCCATCTCAATGCATCGACGGCACGGTTTGCCTTCTTCGCACCTTACCCTAGCGTGCCTACATGCTCCACACCCGTCGGTGCATTGATCGTCGGGGTATCCCTTTTTCTTACACCCACCGCAAGGCCTATGCAAAGGTAATTCAGCAGCTGAGATCACAAAAACAATGAAGCTGCATGAGACACGGATACAAGCCGACTGACCTTGATCCGTCGCATCGAATCTTATCGCGCCTGTTAAACAGATCAATATCATCGGTCGCGATTGTGCACCCCGCCGACCCCGCCCCCGCTAGAAAAACTCACCTGCAGCTCGCACAGGCCTACCATCGGATAAGTAGCGCAGGGCCAATCATTAGCTGTGAACCATTGTACCCGATAAAGAATCCGACCTTCGATGCTTTTCGTGGCCACGCAGGCGCGGCGGTGGTAGAAGCACGGTGAGTAGGAGATGAGCTCATCACCACCCCTCCTCAGTGGTTTTCAAGAGATGGATTGCTCGGCGTTCCCCGCAGTCCAACTCTGCTACTTACATAAATGGAACACATATACCTCGAGGCAAAACGCGAGGCGGATTGCAGAAATTTCTGGAGAAGTGTGCCAAGAGTTATATAATAAAAGTGAAAATCTGTATTGCACATTATAACAAGGAGCGTTGTATACGTTATCTAATAAGGAACGTGAGCGAATAAAAACACGTATAAGAAATCTAAAGCAAAGGCAAACGGAATTCCACAATTGCGTTAAGCAATCCAATCCGTCCCTCGAAAACCCAGATCTAAAGAATTCTTTTCCAGAAATACGAAAGCAAATAAAGCAAGTTGCACCAATTCAGTGTGAGGGATCGTAAACGGCAATATAGTTTATTTGCCATGTAGCAACTGAAAGTAGGTGATGTTAGGGGGCTGACGAAGGAAACTGCTACGAAAACTGAACTCACACTTGAAGTTAGTAGCATTTGCCACAGCCTGGGCGCAAGTACCAGGGCAACCTGAGCCCGCGTATGTAGGACCACCAAAGTCTCCGCAAATAGTTGTGTCCAGCACTAGCGAATGGTCAAAGAAGTGCGAAGCCATATCGCAATTGGTTGCAGGGAAGAACGCCGCAGGTGTACCCCAGGTTGACGGATCGGGGGTCTTTGCTGTGATGTCAGCAGGAATTGAAGGCCTGAGGAAACGCCAAATCTTGATTCCACTGTTGTCCCAAAGATGGGCAAAGACACCCCCGGCGAGAAGATTGAATGCATGACCATACGTTTGAAAATCAGGATCGCGGAAACCACAACCGCGATTATCAGCACCGCTGCTCGCGCACTGGTCATTGAGAATGGTCGACAATGCACTGTTCCTTTCGAAAGTGGCTCCTATCTCGCAGCCGGCCGACGTATGCAATGTGTATTGATTTGCCTCTTGTTCATGTACACCCTCAAGGACATCAATCTCACCTAAAAATAGATTTAATACTTCATTGAATGCACGAGGAACTCTGACAACGTACCTGCTGCAGGCCAGTTTGGTCCCACTGACCAGTACGCAGGCCAAACACTGCACCCGTGCGGCATGGACCAGAAGTCTGCGATGAACAAGCCCCCATTGTACGTCTTCTTCGTGCTGATACGTACGCTGATGGTTGCAAGGTATTAGAACAATGGGCCAGCCTACGCATTATAGCGTTACTCACGAGTCCCTATTTCCACCCTCGGCAACGTTGGAAAAATCATCGACCTTCAAGACAGTTGTACCGTCCGCTTGCACAAAAGCAAGGGCCTTGCCAATAGCGTCCTCCTTTGTCAGATAATTAACATTTCCATGAGTTGGATCCTCGCCGGAAAAAAAATCCCAATCACTGGAGAAAAAAATGAGGGGCTTTGCCTTCGGACAACAAAATGTCTGACTCACTCCAAGAACGACTCCCCCGTATACATGTCCGTCAATGTGAACTTGGACGCCCCAGTGTTGTTGCGCGCTTTGATGATACGAGCATGTCCCGCATGCCGAGACCGGAGAGAAGACTCGTGAAACTTGCCAGCAAGTACAGAGAGAGGCAAAAGGGGTAGAACAAAGGCAACCGACCAACGCATGGCGACGCGCGAAGGAAGGTGAATGTTGTTTAAGGGAGGGGAGGCGAAAGGAAAGAGGCGCAAGGGCAAAGCGAGTGGGGGGTGAGGAGACGACCTCCGCGATCCGTCCTCACTTAAATAGAATGAGCGACGGAAGCAAGCCACAGAGATCGGTGGACTCTGATCGGACGACACAGGATGGTGAAATGGCCAGGTTGCTTGTGGCCTTCATTTCATTATAGATTGCTTTTCTTTATAACGCCTGCCGCTCTGGAGGTATTTTGGTCCTGTCACCCGCCCTGTTCGTCCAAATGTTAAGAGTTTACCATCTTGGTCAGCAGCCAATCCATAGGCGAAGTCTTTGTGCGCTTGGGTGCAATGTAAAGAAGAAAGCGGAAGCTATTGTTAAACAGAGTGACATGGAAACAAGCAAAATCTTCGTAGGCGTAACTGGCTAACATTCCCCCATTGGGTGCCACACAATAAACAATGTCTCGAGGGTGAACAAGCCACAACGCGACGTTTAAGCGCAGCGCCGACTATACTTGGACCGCCTACGAAAAAGTCAGACCGACTGTCTGCAAAAATGCAAAGCCAAGCCGCGGTCTGGAGTTGGGGGATGGAAAGCAACAATCGGGGGTGCGGGGACCGGCACAACTATGATAGACTCTGCCCGATTTAGAAAGCACGTTGATTACGTAACAACGCCCAGACTTCCTGTTAGGCGCTCATCCGTCCCTGGTGCTTTCAAGTCATCCACTGGTAGTATATATATTTGTAGATAAAATATCGCATTCCGTGGTGTTACAATTTACGCTACTAATACGCTACGACGGCCACATCCACTCGGCCTGTGACGCGTGACGGCTGAACTATTTAAATTGGTACAGTAATACTGGGGTCGGCGATTTTGCCCTAGATGTGTCCTATCTGGAAAATGGAGAAGAGAAACGCTGGTGCTACATAACTGCAAACGATCTTTATGGTCAGCCTGACTCCGAAATGTCTTTATATCACTTTAGGAAATTGTGTTGGTGTAAGGAAGCTACCTTCGATTTGCAGCAAGCATTACCACAACCCATTAATCTACGTACATCTGCCCTATTTTGGTGCCGGGTAGCGCGGTGTCATACGGAAACAAAGAGGACAATGTATAGAAATAACTCAACTTTACGTGAATAAAGCGGTAGCTCTTCCTCAGCAGCTACATCGTCATCCCTTCTGTCCTTTCTGGTATGAGGAAGCATTGTGCATCTTGAAATCACGAAATGGAAAGGTCACAGTCGCCCAAAGTACCGCAGTTCCCTTTGTCGTTTAACAATACAGTGGAGAGAATTGGATCACCATGTTCAAGACCGGCAGTCCAGAAGGATGCGTAGTCGATGAAAACGGTAGATTCCGTTATTAATGATTGCAGACAAAGATAGACGCAGTATCGGCACGCCAACTTCTCCCCAATGAAAGCTTTATATATCAGTTTGGCCGCCAGTGCTGTTTTCGACACCATTATCCGCAAAGAATAGAATCCATTTAAGTTCTCGAGGATGCTCGTTAACGTTCGCATGTCGAAATTCGTGATAGAGTGTTCTAGAATCACGGAAGGGTGATTGAAGTGGAATACAGCTTGTCATCCAAATAGTCAACTGCGGAGACTGTATGAAACAAAGAGTCCATATCCGCAGTAAGTAGTACGTCCAGGATTAGTGAAAGGCTCATGCAAGTGCGATTCGAGTGAATTGGACTGGGAGCAACGAATTCAGCGTGTCTTAATCTCGTGGCCAGTCTAGAAGGCTTTTTGGGCCTGTAGGAAACGCGTCAGAAGCAAGGTCACTATCGTTTAAAAGAGCTCCGCTGTCTCCTCCTTGTTTTGGCGACGTTCTTTGCCTCAAACCAACGTTGACCTTGCTGGATGAACACGATGATGGATGAACACGATGATGGAGGTCGGAACGAACGTGGTGTTACCACATTGACAGGAGCTTACGTACTCAATATGCGTCATTTATGATGGGCATAGGAGTTATACAACCGGCCAGCTTCCACTTCGTCTAGTACAAGCAATCAATAATGCCTATTTCCCGTGTTATTATCGAGCAAATTAAAAGACTTATACCTCCTTTGGATGGCACACTTCACAAAGGCCAGTCTGGTCAGTTAAACAACGTGCTTCCAGAAACTATGGAGCGTCAAAGTTGACTCGGATTGTAGGGCGTGTGGGCGTGCTGGGGGGTGCATTAGAGTGCGCAATGAATTCCACACACCTTTTCTCTTGGTTATTAACCATTTACTCAGCTATACTGGAGCGCCTTTCTTTGCAGCCATGTCGGCTTTGCGATTCGTACGTTCCTCTTGTTCCATGCGATTGCTTCATTTACCTGGTCTTCAGGGTGCAGACCTATCCCATGTCATCTGTTCACCCACGGCGTCTGGGGCCATCAAGTCTTACTCACCAGACCTCATTGTTCATCCAATTTTGAACGAAAGACAGTAGGTCTTCAACTCGATCCACCAGACATATCATCTCTACTATTTGTTTCCAGTTCCTCCGAACGCGTCAAGCCTGAACTTCAGTCGATTCTATCACGTCTTCATGTCCTCATCGTTGGCCCGGGGTTAGGCCGAGAGGACTACATGCAGTCTTTCGCCAAATTGGCCATATCCATAGCACGCGATCGGGGGATGTTCATCGTCCTCGACGCAGACGGACTCTACCTTGTCGGACAAGATATTAACATCATCAAGGGCTATCGCCGCGCAGTAGTCACCCCCAACGTCGTTGAATTCAAGAGACTCAGCGAGGCTATTGGCATTGATCCCGCAGTACCTTCCGATCAGCGCGCTTCCCTTGTGTCGCGTAAATTGGGCGGAGTCACTGTGCTAGAAAAAGGTGCTGTGGATGTCATCGCGACAGATTCTACTGGGGAGGAAGCGGATCTCGCTGCGAGTCAACTCAGTGGTGCCAACGCTGAATTCGAGAAGGCAAAAGAGACGGTGCACGTGGATGTGGAAGGTGGCCTCAAGCGATGCGGAGGACAGGGGGATATATTGAGTGGATCCGTTGGCACCTTCATGGCTTGGGGGCGATGTTACGAGGATGGCGCTTTTGGGTAAGAAATTTTGCTTTCTGAAGACACGAATGCTTTAGGGTCTGAATTTTATCGATCTGTTCGCAGAGACCACACGATACCTGCCTCACGAATACCTCTCCTCGCAGCGATTGGAGGAAGTATGGTGACTCGTACTGCCAGTCGGATAGCATTCGTTCAAAATGGCAGAAGCGTAGTAACACAAGATATGATTCCTGTTCTCGGCGAGGCTTTTACTGAGATGTTCGGGGATCATAAATCGGAAAGGAAACTCTGACTTGAAGATAAATATCAATGATTTGTAGACTCATTACTGAGCTTAATTTTTTTTTTGGGCTCCCCTCACATTCTTCTTCCTTCCATAAGAATAGAAGCGTTTATTTAAATATCATAGCCAAGGTATATGGTTCCTTGATATGAATACATGCAAGGTGATTACGCTGCAGAATGAAATACAAATAATAAGTGGCTAATGTATAATAATGGAATGCGATATAACAGTGGCGTAGGATTAAAGTCTATATAAAGAGCCATATCCTACAAAATGAGGGAGGTGGCCCAATGTCTGATAACACTCTCACCCTGGCGGTGTACCTCAAAGCGTTTCACATCCCGAGAGATAATTATCGCATGCGAGTTTCTCACTTTCGAAAAAAAGGCAAGTTCTTTCTTGATAGGCAGCGTGTTCAGCCAACTCGCAATCACTTTGTGTGTCGGGCTGATGATAGGGTGCGCCTTAGATACAGGAGGTTGGTAGATTGGGGTTGGATCGGGGTTGTCGATGAGGTCCGCGACAGCCTCTTCCATTTCCATCTCGATTTCCTCGATAAGGTTTAGTAGAGTCTTGCGGTCGCCTCCATGCGCCTCGGCTTCAAGCATCCTTATTCTGGCGCGGGAGGAACGAGCAGCGATAGATAACCGGAGGATTGTGAGCGAAACAAACATTGGAATGAGAACGGGCAGCATTATATAAAGAAGCTGCGAAATTGATGTTGGGATGAGCCTGAGATACTTTGGAGATTACTCACAAGGTTCAGTGGAAAACGGAATTGCAGGAAAGGCGGTACGATTGGTCTTGAGGGTGCTAGTTCCTTGAACCAGTCAGGAGTGAAAATGGTCGGCCGAGGAGGTTGTTCAGGAGGCACCGTTGGTAGCGAGTACTGGCTGATGACGCGACCATACTTCTCTTGGAATTCTCTGAATAAGATATGGTATTAGCTGAATGTTTTACGAAAAGGCGATGACCTGCAACGTACACCTCCAAGCCGTTCGTTTCGTATTCAATAAATGGATCTGAAGTCTCAATGGCCGCCGTCACATAAGGAACTGTCATGTCGTTGATTCTAAAATTCAGGATTCCATTTAGAATCAAACTATCTATCGTTATCTAGAGCAGACGTACGCATTGGCATAGATTCGAATATGCTTGAATTTAGCCAGGGCCTGATAGAAAATCCGATCTGTCGCGACCGCATAAGCCGCGGTACTCTTGAGAGTAGCCAGAATGATGACATACCAGGATCTGCCATTACTACTAGTAACGGCCGTCCTTTCGGAGACCATTTATCAACGCAGAAAAATTGCTCTCCAGTTCTCGACAACAATTTTGGTCCAAGAGACGAGGTGATCGAAGAAAGTAGAGATTTATATCGGGGCAGACCACAATGGGGTGTGGCGATTGTATTGAAATTTACTGGCTCGACATTTTCGAAGAAACCTTGCTGGTGCAGAACTCTTAGGCACCAGGGTAAGCATAGATTATACTTGAACATGCATAGCACGTACCCAATACAATAGCGAGCAATCAATCCACCAAGGCTGTATCCAGTTGCGGAGAAGCGGGTGACTTTGTCGCCTTCACTTTCCAAATTCTTGACAGTTTCCACGACCTTGAGAACCAAAATACAATCAGTTCCTTTTACATATGCGGCGAGGGGTTAATTATAGGCGCATCAATCTCGCCACGCACCTCTTTGGCAACCCGTTCACCGCACCAATCTACACCGTCGTATGTTGAGTCCTCTTTCGTCGTTTCTGCTACTAGTAATTGTAGTCGTGTGCCATCTGAACTCGAGCCGGCGTGGGTCTCACGAGCAATGCGGGCAAGCTCATTGAGGTGTTCTGGGTTCCCCCACATTCCGTGAATAAGAACCAACAGGTGTATTGAGGCCATTTTTAGAGGGGATGTCACTGGGTGTTAATCGCTGACAAGACAGGGGAGGAATGGGTGGGTGGATGAGAGCTTGACCCCAATTGCGAAAGATGATATAGAGAATTACTTACACAGCCACAAAGCCATTTATAAAGCACACTCACTGCGCAATGCCGGCCATCCGAACTTGCGTCACAGCGCCGGCTGCCCTTGAGCTGTGGGATCTGGCCGAGAACTGTCAGCGTGCATGACTGTATCAAGAAACAACGCATTCAAGTATTTAAGGGAGCATCTTATAATCTTATAATGATATTTCTGTCGACGTGATACACAGGAATCGACCAAGCTCGCGGAGTCATGAATGACTGACTGCACATGCAAAGGGCATCCTATTATTAAAAGCATATTCGACACTGCCATTCTAATTTCAAGGATCCCATGCGAAGGAGCGAGGCTTCATACCCATGCGGCTGTAAACAGAGCATGAGATCGCTAACATACGTGAGTGAGAAAAGCTGGGTATAAGGAGGTGATCGGTCCGCAGTACCATCTCCGTTTGCCCAACGATTCTAACCTACAACTCGAGTTCAACGAAGAGGCATGATGTTCGAGTAAACAAGCGCGTTCAAACGGCATTGTTTAGTCGACGTATTTGTTGAAGGTGGAGTCAAATGCGCAGACAAGACCAGAAGGCCTGACCATTTCTCCTCGCCAAATGTATGACTTAGAGCTGCAACACTTGCTGTATAAACAGCACTAAAATGCAAGGAGAAGCCAAAATGCAAGACATTTTCAGTAAAAGAAGGGAACCTTCAATGTTACAGTTCTTTCGTCACTACCGCGTTCTGGAATTATTATGCTTGCGAAGAAATGGGTATAGGAAGACATCATGAACGTTGACAGGATAGCTCCAATTATATCTCCTGGATGGCCTGCATCGAAAAACACATTTGATAGCTGGCGCCGTCTGCCATTAAGTAGTTTGAAATGTAGTCGCGAGGTAGTCTCTAGATCAGAATGTGTTGCCCGGATACAATTACACGGACTTATAATCGTCCTTGCCAGAGGTGAAGATCGTGATGTATTGGATAGCGGCAGCATCCGACAGGATTTTCTTGGTTAGCCCGAGTGGTTGGTCCGAGGATCCTGCTGAGTGCAGAATACTGGCGTATATTTGCTGGCGCTCTGAGGATATCATTGACGTCGGGGAAAATCGCAACACTCAGACTGTTGATGAACTGGTAGCTTGTAATTTTTGTACGAACGTGTGTCGATGAACAGGTACTAACTGTCCTTTTCAAAGCCAAAGTGGCCTTCAAATCCTTGATTCTTGCGATGTTCCGACCTTCAGAGGTAAATATGAGCGGCTATAGAGCTTCCAAGTTGCAGAGCAAACAGATAGGCACGATCTTAGACAAGACTCAGACTGTCGACTGTTATGGATGTTTGCGAAATCGAGCGGTCAAAATAGGAACGATCACGTGATAGTTATCTGACATCATAAATTAGAATCGATACAGGGGATGCCTCAAGGCTTCGAGGCCCTCCCCCTCTCTATTCGCAACCACCATGTCTGCCACAGTTCAAGAAATACCTACAAAGCCCTTTGATGGCCAAAAGCCGGGGACCTCTGGTCTTAGGAAGCGGTGAGAATCGGTCCTTTCCAACACGCACATGTCGCGTACTGACAGGGGGCCTTAGGGTCAAGATTTTCCAGCAGCCGGTGAGCATAATCGCAGTTGCAGTTGGTCGACTCTGACCCTTTCCCAGCACTACACTGAAAACTTCGTTCAATCTATCTTTGACTCCATCGCGGTCAAAGGATCGACGTTGGTCATCGGTGGAGATGGACGCTTTTTCTCTCCAGAGACCGTCCACACTATTCTGAAAATCGGCTCTGCCAACGGAGTCGAGAAGTTCATCGTTGGAAAGGACGCCATCTTATCTACGCCCGCAGCTTCCAATATCATCAGAAAGTACAAAGCTACTGGTGGAATCTTACTGACTGCGAGTCACAACCCTGGTGGTCCCGATGCTGATTTTGGCATCAAGTACAATGTTTCTAATGGAGGCCCTGCACCTGAAAATATCACGAATGAAATTTACGAGAAAACGAAGACGATTAAAAGCTACAAAGTCATCGACTTACCTCCGGTATGTTTCTCTGGTTTACGAAAAGTGAGCAAGTCAGTGACTTGGATTAGCTCGATCTTTCGAAAATCGGGGAGTTCAATTATGGTCCCACCAAGGTTTCCATTATCGATTCAGTTGCAGATTACATCACGTTGCTCGAATCCATCTTCGATTTTCCTCTTATCAAGAAGTTCCTCGACGAGCACGAGTCTGATTTCCGTGTGCTCTTCGATGGCCTGCATGGAGTGACAGGCCCTTACGCCCGTGCGCTACTTATCAACTCTTTTGGCTTGCCAGAATCTTCTATCCAAAACTGCACACCTCTTCCCGACTTTGGCGGTGGCCATCCTGATCCAAACTTAACATATGCGCACACTCTGGTTGAGGCTGTTGAAAAAAACGGCATCGAATTTGGTGCTGCGAGCGATGGTGATGGTGACCGAAACATGATATACGGAAAGGGCGCATTTGTCACGCCCTCTGACTCGGTAGCCATCATTGCCCATTGGGCTGACGAGATCCCGTACTTTAAGAAAGGCGGTGTCAAGGGATTGGCCAGGAGTATGCCCACTAGCAAGGCCATTGACCTTGTTGCGAAGAAGAAAGGCCTCGAATTCTTCGAGGTGCCGACGGGTGTGTGCTTAATTACTTATTTGTGTGAATCGCTCAAGCTAACGCATTCCATCCAGGCTGGAAATTCTTCGGAAATCTCATGGATGCTGGCCGCCTATCCATCTGCGGTGAAGAGTCGTTCGGCACCGGATCCGATCATATTCGAGAGAAGGATGGCCTTTGGGCTGTTATTGGTATGATCCAATCACAATCAATTATGCAGCATCCTGAATAGTTTTATTAGCCTGGTTAAATATCATCGCCGCTGTAAACAAGAACTCACCCAACAAGATGATCGGAATCAACGATCTTCTTCAAGAGTTCTATACCATCTATGGACGCTCATTCTTCAGCCGTTATGACTATGAAGAAGTGACATCTGAAGGCGCGCACGCCCTTGTCGCTCATTTGAACAAGGCTCTGAAGAACGGATCGTTGAACAACACCGTCCATACCGCTACATCGTCTTCCACCGCTTTCACCGTTTCTGGCCTCTATGACTTCGAATACAAGGATCCAATCGACCATTCCATTTCCAAAAACCAAGGACAGGTCATCACATTCACAGATGGCTCACGTGTGGTCTTCAGGCTCAGTGGAACCGGCAGTCAGGGCGCTACCGTCCGCATGTACGTTGAGCGATATGTCTCTGCTGATGCAGGCGCCGCTGCCCTCAGTAAACCTGCTGCCGAGGGGCTCCAGAGTTTAATCGAAGTCGCCCTGGAGATTAGCAAGTTGAAGGAATTTTTGGGCAGGGACAAGCCAACTGTTATCACTGTAAGTAATCATACGATAATCGTGGAAATTGACAAACTGACAATTTGTTTTCAGTAAAATTTTTGAATATAGATAGAAAGATTCACAAAGGAATATGCAATGTATTGCTAGATTATGCACAATCAAACACACCTGGTTCAACAGTTCAACGCCAGATACAACTTCATTGAGTCACAACAATGCTTCAAAGGTTGTTCACTGACTTGTTGAGTTATTGTCATGGATTCTAGCTCGCAGATTTCATGTATATAACGGCATGCATTAAACAAAAGCGACGATGGAGACATTGAGGCTGAATGGAAGGATCGCAATACAGTGGAGACGAGCTTTTGTGAAAGCGTAATGACACGTGATGATGGCCTTGCGGCTTGCCCTTTGACTCCGGACTAAGTTTGACAGGTTGACGTTGCCAATCACTGGATGTTGCAATTGTCCGTCTTCATGCAGAGTTTTCTAACAATACCCTTTGCTACCTTTCAGTGATCCTCTATGTTATGTTGGCCTCTTCTGACCAATGTGCCATCTAAATGCGATTTCTTTGTGAGTGAATAAAAGCTACACCGCGAGTCCTTCTGATCAACGTTTTGTTCCCCGCTTTACTCTAGGCTTTTTCCTTCACTACCACTCTATCTGTACTATCAACCTAATCGAATTGCTGGTCAATTTCTTTGCTGTTTTCCTACCTGCGCATATTTGGAGCAATCGAAAAGTATCGCATTCACATTGTGATGCCAGGCCGTCGTTCCTCGAATATGAGATCAAGTACCCGAGCCCTCAGGGATGTGGGTCGCCAAAGCGCAATGTCGAGCTCGCCATTGTATTTTTATCTAACGAAGAAACCGACTTACATAAACCGTGAATATTTTTTCGTTACTTTATTTCCTTCGTAATTCCAACAGACGGTCCGTCGCCTTCTAGGTCTAATGGCGAGTCTATTTGTCATGTTCAATGCGAATGACACCGATCATATGGTGCTGTCCGTCCATAACGACATTATACCTCACAGTGAGTCTACCTTCAGAGCATGTTTCGCCTCAAATTGTCATAACAACTTCTTCAGTACGGGAGCAAGCAGTTGCAAATGGAGAGACATTAGGAATGCGCATGGCGGTGTGTACGGAGAATGCTATAGATCGTCTAGTGAGTTGCTGATTCAAGGTTTTGAGTGTTGTATTATCTAATTGTCTCTATTTAGAAGAACAACAATTACGTTTTTTATGTTCTTCGCCGAGATGAGGATGTGCGAATCAAGTTGACTGAAAGCTTGCAAGCAATGTAAGAAAGAAATTCCCTACTCTATAAAGATTATAGTCGACAATTTACTGGGTTTGTCCCTTAGTTTCAAAAGCCTTCGGACGCAATTCCTAGCTTCCGATCAGTTTGCATCCCTCACGAAGCTCACATCACGAGAGCATCGAATGCTCTGCGATACATTTTCCAATCTCATGAAATCGAAGAAGATGCCAATAGGCAAGGCGTTTACACGAAAACAAGTAGGTGCAATCAGTCGTAACTTATAATATTATGTTACTTATTAATCGCCCATCGTTTTGTAGTTAGCCGTCGCACTGCACATGTCGGAATGCGATCGGCTTGCCAAAGATGTACGCATGCAGCAATGTAATGGGTCGCCGCGATGTGGTTCTCCAATCACCCCTACTGTCGTAGGTGCAGAAATTGTTGATTTGATGCCGTTTGCATCCACAAGTCACGTCCCGGATGTGTATGTGCATCCATTACTCAGTTAAGGGGCGTATTTTGACGCTTGCTCATCCAGGGAAAATTTGAGAACCCCGATGCGTAGATCATCGACATCAAACCAACTGGCAGTGCTTGCCTATCCAACTCCTAATTCAATGCCACGTCGCCGTGGAACGTCTTTATGCGAAGCCCACAGCATATCCCTTTCAGCAACACCTCAAAGTCGTCGCATGTCTTTGCCCATGGACGAAGCTGAAGACCAAATTGCTACGTCGTCAACGATTCCGACACCTTCTCTTTCACTTCTAGATGTTCTTCCGATTTCTGAATTTCTGAACTGGACATCGGTACATACTTTAATCGAGATTAAAGTCACGTACATGAAATTGACATAAAGACTTTTGATTAGACATCTGTCCGATGCTCGCTCGGGCTAGTTGGACTATCCACAAGTAATTCACAATGGATCGTTTCACTCGTTGAAAAAGCCAAAGCAATAACAGAGGCAAGCCCGAGGTTGTCAATTATCTACCTTGTCTTTATCTAACAGCATCAATTTCCAGGAGTCACAAGGATATAAGGCCGAGGTAAATTATTCCCAATTATTATTCATCACCATGCACTCAAGCAGAGTCGCGGTTGCAGACAGTTTCTCTCAAATCACAATTGTTACGGTCTATATTCCGTCGCGGAGTTTCTAAGGCTATGTGGAACCGGCGACATCGGAAGCATTTTGCAGGTTACAGAGCAGCAGTTAAAGCTATAGACGCTGCTCAGAGCGCCGTCCGTACAAGACTTTTCCGAATGTTCCATAATAACCTTCAAGCTACTGGATTCATCAAGCCGACCTAGTAATACGTAGAATCCGAGATACTTATGTATGTGTTATTAGAGATGAAAATTAGAAGTCTGTCTCACAACAATAAACATAATTGCCGAACTGGCGTTGTTCTCGTGGTAGAACCAAACATGAGTGGTGATTATTGCAATCCGAAAGCGGGAATTAGTATGCAGTATATCGTGATCTATGTTGCAATGGAATAAAGATAGGTATCGGGTTGTACTTTTAGAGGTATGCACGAGCACTTCTCCGTGCCATCTGAAAGCGTATATAAGTTGGTTGGCATTGTCCAAGCCAGCAAAGGACATACCTCGATGACTTTCCATCCACCTGTAAGTTCATCGTCCAACTCTTCGGGAATACGAGTAATTGCGGCCACATATGTGCATTGTTCGACCTTATTCTCAGCACCGACAGCAATTTCTGCAGTCTTTGCATTTCTGAATAACAGCATTTCCTGGGTTGCAAACGAAACGAGGAATACAGGAACATCATTTTCCAATATTTTGGCATCAGAAACCTAGATGAGAATTAGAATCAAGTCAGGCATAATGAATGGCACATACGTCGACTTGGCGAATATCAAGAACTTTGCTGTCGCTAATTAACCCTTGGCGTAGGAAATGTTCCATGGTAGCCCAAAGTACATTGTATGTCTGTACCAAAATCAGTGTGCATCATTGTCGAGCCTAAAAAAGACGTACCGCCTCTCCACACCACGCTTTCAAGGCCGCTTGGTCGGCGGATAGGTATGCGTCAACCACCTCTGGGATGATATACTCTCTCAGTTCTCGTTCGAAGCTCTCCCGGTTAAAATCGGGATCCATGCTTTTCATGAGACGCATTACTTGGGCAGTTTCGTTCTCGTCGAACCAAGATCCTATTGTTTCCGTTACTGAACGCACAGAAGAGACCACAGGGTTCTCAGATTCATCGTAGGACTGGCGCAGTTCGGCGAGTTTCCTCAGAACAGGATTCGTCTCCTTCAACCTATTCCATGCTTCCTGTTTCGGGGAGTCCTTATGCAGAACCATAGCTTGTCCCGCACTGCAAGGATCAGATTAACGAATGGAAGAAGAGACATGGCAATGAACGTACTCGGGATTCGCAATGATGCGACTTGGTCCCAGGCCTGATACGCGGCCTGCCTTCGCTAGACGTTTTTGCCTTCGAAGTCGGCGAGCTTCCTTCTCCTCGAAACCGGCATGCTTTGCGCTGCCACTGTCGTCTAGTGCATCGACGAGGGTTTCTGCAAGTGTCTTGTATGCCGCAGTTTTACGAATGGGTTCTGTGGACTTTTCAACAGCCGATGACACAGCCGATGTAGCACGAGAAATCTTAGAACGGAAAGAAGAATTATAAAATGGATCCACGAGAATTATATGACACGCACAGCTCGCATAACTTCACTCTCTTCCATGCCCTTTAGAGCTTCAGCTACGGCATCCCCAACTTTCACCCCTGTTTTCCTGAGTTCCTCAGCAGCGGCGCGTAATTTTGGATTCTCTTTGATGCTTGAAGTCAACTGGATCCAAAGTTCAACCTCAGATATGGAGATATAAAAATTTTGTAATGCGCACCCGTGCGCGTTCATACGCCGCCCTCGCTTGCTTCATTGCCTCAGAGTCCTGAAATTTCTCTACGTCTCCCTGCAACTGCTTAACATTATCCTGCAGTTCCCTATTTTTTCGCAGTTCGTCCTTGAGGACGTCGACGAAAGTCTGGAATGGGGATTTGGGGACTTCATTTTGTCGCCGCGATGACGAATGAAAAGCAGAGGTCTGTGAAGCTGAAGCTATCCGGAACGGTGGAGGGTGGGTGAATTGACGCGCGACCTGAGCGCGACTCCGGTTGGCTGTGCGAGTGACAAGGCTTTGGAGATTCCGTGGCAACATTACGGTAGGAGGACGAGGGTATGTTTTGTTCGGTAAACTTCCCCGTGCGCCGCCAGCTAAAATGTCCCAAATTTCGACTCTTCCCGATCACGGGAAGATTCTCAGAGTCACGTGGTCCGATTGCGCGATCATGATCATTAGGCGCCCGTGTCCACCAACTCGGAGCTCGAGTCTCTAACATCTTCAAGTGATCAACACAAGAAAAAGCCAAGAAGTAAGGCGACTCTATTGTTGGATGGAAATTTTTCCTATTACAGCCATCCACCGTCACGTGGGACAGATTTTCAGTCTTTGTGATGCTGCGACTCTATTAGACAGGCTATCGATGTAAAAACAAGTTGCAGTATGTAGTGTTATATCTCATATAATGTCTCGAAAGAAACTAACCTGATAGAACCATCTCTGAATGCGGGGTGAATGTTTTAGTGAAGCCTATCTATTTTTAGCAAAAACCATGTTGTGGGACAACGCCTAAAAATGACCATAAAATACTGCATGACGGTGTAGACAGTGTTCGAGATCTTGTATACACTCTAGTATATGCTCAATATTCCTGAATATCTCTGTTTTTAAGTAAGTTGAAATTTAAATGAGCTGAAATGTGGACTTTGAAGCCAACCCATGAAATGCGGGCATTTTAGTAAAATGTGAGAATATGACCGTGTTTCTTCACTTTTAAGACACATACAGTAAAGCTATGAGCTCAAAAATTGTTCTGAATATAGTCCTAAACTTTATAAACGGAAATAATGTGTCTTGGTGCTGTTCCTGTTTAATTCCTTTGCATAATGCACTGTGAACTATTTGAGAGTGTTTATTTTGGGATAAATTTGTATAATGTGTGCATGATTTCCAGAAGATCGGATCCGGAACGCTGGCCGCTGGCCTCCGGCCTCTGGCCTCGGCAAATGAATTCCGCCGCAACTCGGCAAGACTCCCATCACATACAAATAAGGACAAATGTATCGTGCCGGTTTCAGAGCCGTATCCCTTCCTGAGTCTTCCTGCGATTGGCGCCTTCGTTAATTCAACATTCCCATTCCACAGACAATGTAGATATTGACCTCTAACACCATTGGGGATGTAGAAAGCACTGGAAGCCGCATTGTTGACATATTGAGATATCTTATAGTTCAGAGCATATAAAAAAAACAGGGGACTCTGTTCTGGCTGAATGCAAAACCCTAGACGTCCTTCGAAATTTCGCACACGCGCCTG
>MU155257.1:0-91889 GCA_015484465.1 Pholiota conissans
TCCCCCGCCCCAGTACGCCTACCCCATGCATCCCAACCCGTACTCCCACCCGTATTCCCCCTACCCCCAGTACCAGCCCATGATGATGTACCCCCCGCCCCGCCACAGTATGCCCCCCGATCAGCAGCAGCATCACGACCCGGTTTCCTCTGCATCGGCCCAGGGCGGCGGAAAGCGCAAGCGCAAGTCCGTTGGGGAGCCTTCGCGTGGTGGAAAGGATCGCGCCTCCGACGACGAGACGGCCGCGTCTGGTAGCGACGCCCCCCGCGCGTCCATGGCCCAGCAGAAGCAGGCTGCCATCGATCTCAAAAAACGAACGAAGACGGTAGGTGTTTTCCCGTGCAGCATTTGTTTTTTTCTTTTTCTGAACAACTTTTGTAGCAACGTGCCTGCGACTCTTGCCGCTCGCGCAAAATTCGCTGCGATGTTATCGCTGACTCGGTGAAGAATATTGTGTGCCTTGTTGGGTCTCAGAATCTGACCGAATTTGTAGGAGCCCGCATTGTGCCAACATTGCAAGCAGTATGGCTTCGAATGCACATTTTTCCTTCCCATCACAGAGACGCGCTTCAAAAAGAAGAAGCTCGAGGAGGAGGCCGCCGAAAAAGAAAAGGCCGCCGCAGCCGCAGCCGCATCTGTCAGCAGCAAGGCAGGTCCCTCCCGCTCGGACGCTACCAAGCGCGATATTGGTGTTTTCGGTATGTTACTCTATTCCTCCGCCCCATCCTCTCCCTCTCGCGCCCGTGTTCGGACTCACATGACGCTGTAGGGCCTACCTCTCCCGCCCATCTCCTGCACTCTCAAGCCACCATCAACTCGCGCATATACGAAACATACGACCAGCGCTACCAGCACACCTTTGAAGTGAGCAAGTCGGGCGACGGGTTGATCCAGGTTCAGAAGCCGGCTGCGGACGATCAGCCGCTCGCCCATCCGAAGCAGCTGGATCTGCACATCGAACGGGACGTCATTGAGAATTTGTTAAATGCCTACTTTGCGGATGTGGCGCCGATCCTCCCCATCGTGACGGAGGCAGAGTTCCTCGCAACGCCCAACCCCGCACCTGTGCTCGTGTACTCGATGTGTCTCGTCGCTGCAGCGCGCCGCGAGGTACCGCAGAAAGTGTTTGACTCGATCCGCTTTGCGGTCAACAGTGTGATCAAGGGCGAGGACGTGCTCTCTACTGCGAGCATTGTGAATGTCCAGGCGCTACTTATTTTGTGTATGACGGGTGATTGTCATTCGCAGTATGTGCCCAACGCGCTGTCGGCGCTGTGGATTCGTCTTGGCTCGGCGATTAGGATGGTGGGTCCTTTTGAGGATTGCCTTTTGGCTTTGCCTTCCAATTTATCGAAGAGTGATGCTGAGCTTATGGCTGTTATTATAGGCACAGGACTTAGGTCTGCACCGTGCAGAGTCGGTCAAGCAGAGCATCGAGCTGAGGAGGCGTCTGTGGGGCGCATGTCTCATCTGCGACCGATGGTGAGTAATTCTTTTCTTGGAAATGATGCGCCCAGCACGACGTCAATCATATTTTTGCCATTCTGTAGGACGAGTATAGCCTACGGCCATCCGTACATGATTGATGTGCAGGACTGTGATGCACGTTTGCCCTCTTCCGGCGATCCGACGGATCTGTACATGGACGAACTTGTACGGCTGAGTATCATCCTTGGGCGCGTGCAGAAGACTATCTACAGGTACGTAATTTTTTTTGGCAAGTGAAACAGGAAATGTCTTAATTTTTGAACAGTCCTTCTGGTCTTACATTCATTACGGATGATCAGCTGTACGAGCTTCTCAATGATATGCAGCAGTGGCAAGAAGGTTTGCCTGAGCATCTCAAGTTCAGAGGGCCGGACACGTCCCGCGAAGGCGGTAAGCACTTTTAGTCAAGCCTAACAACGAAAAGTATCAATTGATTGGTTTTGCAGGTCTCTTGCAGATACTCTATTCGTGTGTCTCGATGATGTTCTGGCGTGTGTTCATGCGCATTAGCTACTCATGCCCTGCGCACCTCAAATTTGGTCTGACTGTCGAGACATGGTCTGCGCTCGTGAAGATGACGGCGGACTCTATCGATTGGCTCGATGCGAATGAGCGTGTTTACGATGTGTGGTTGCTTGTTGCGTATGCGGCTACGTCTTGTGCACTTGTTCAGGTGCGTGGCTATAAGTTTTTGGGTCCTGTTTCATGGCTAATGACTTTGGGGGTGTTTGTAGTACCATACTTGTATCCGTCGTAAAGACGAGGAAGCCCAAGCATCACTACGCAAATTGCGTGACTGCGTCCGTCGTTGGGAGGGTTCAATTTCCGCGGACCATATGTCCGCGAGACGCAAGGCCGGTCCCCTTTTACTCTGTTGTTTATTTCCATGCGAATATGTACTAATTGGTGTACCGACAGACTGCCGAAATCATTGCACTGCTGTACGAGGCGACGCAAGACCCTCAACCGATCGAGGCGCCCGCCCTGAACCCGACTGGCGGCGTTACCGTCAAGCAACCGGTGCTGCTTGACTACAAGAAGGACCCGACGCGCCCTGGCGGAGGTGTGTTCATTGCACCCCACGGCGGCGCGTCGGCCGCGTTCACCGACGTGCCTGCGGGTACGATCATCAGCGGGAGCACGAGCGGCGACGAAGGCGGTGAGGGTGGTGGTGCAACCGGGGGTGGTGCAGATTCTGAAGGTGAGGTGGTGTCCTTGGTGGCTGGCGGTGCCGCCGAGGCGTCGTTTGGTTCTTTTATGGATGAGACAGATAATGACCGTGTTCCTCCTCCCTCTGTTCTTCCCCTTCTCGGTACCCCTACTACGACTCCCTCTGGCGGCTTTGCGAATGCGATGGCAAATGCGAATTCTTCTTCGCGTGGGTCGTATGTGATTTCGTCGCCGTCGCCATTTGTGAACGCGTCGCGCCCACCGATGTCGTCTGTACGCGATGACCGACGTACCCATACCCCATCAAATGTGAATGCGAATATGGACGCGAATATGTATGTGGACTATAACAATACCCATGATCGTCGGCCGGCTGCAGCAGCCTCCAAAGCCCGACAACAACAGCAAGGCGGCATTGTGCCCTCTGCCGCGGCCGGCGCAGCGGCGCAGCCTGCGCCGCTGGTGAACATCACGCCGCTCGGTCGCGAGGGCCCGTACACGAACGTGAACCCGGCGATGAACCTGCAGCAGGCGCAGGCGGCGGGGGCGCATAGTGTGCAGGTGATGAATGCGCTCGATGGAGCGGGTACGGGCGGCACGAGTTTGGCGGACCTGGCGAATGCGGATGGTTTTTTAGAGGGCATACCTGGTGGGATGTTTGACTGGGGTATGTTTGGGGCTTTTTTTTTGTGGTTTTTGTGGTTTGGGTTTGCTGATTATTATTTCTTCGTCTGATTTACTAGGTCAGTGGGACACATTTTTTAGTAGGATCGGCGGTGGTGCGGCGCATTTGGGATTCCAGCAGCCGCAACAACAAAACCCTCCTGCTGGACGATGATTCAGAACGCCCACAGCGGCTCTGCCAGAAAAAATGCGATCTCGTAATCGGACAGTTTAATGATAGAGGTGGACTCTTCCGTCTTTTTTTTTTTTGGTTCTTTATTCCCTTTTTCTCTCTTTTTGATTTCTTATCAACCCACTATATGAAGCTCAGAAGCTTTGCCCAAAAAAATGAAAAGAAAAAAGAATGCCTTGAATCCGATTGATTTTTCTTCTTTCTTTCTTTACTTGTATAAGTTAATACACCGTCTTGCCTTGTTTTTTTTTGGATTGTCTCCTACGCCTATAGTTCCTAACTTTTTTGTTCGATCTCTCGCTGTGTCTACATGCATACGTACCATCTCGATCTGTATCGTATCCGTTCTCGATTTCTTTCCCCACTATTTACTCTTTCCCCTTATAAAAAGTGTCCTATAGATACCTACAACATAGTAGTATTTTTTTTTTTTTCTCTGCCGTCTTTTTTTCTTAATGTTAATTTTTCTTTTTCTTTGCGATGTATGTTGGGTGTGAAGAAAAGTCTTTTGCGGTCGATGTGTGCTTCGCTTATTCTGCTTTGAGAAAAGATGCGACCGGATAAGGCAAGCGATCGACGTCATGGTGAGCAGGGTTCAGAGCGTAGTAACCACAACACTTACCACAACTACTCTCTGCACAACATCCATACGACAGGTCTTATTTACACATTCATACACCAAAGGCACCGAACGATAAGACGCCTAGCTGAGGCCCATGAAGCGCTTCCTCGAAAGAGCGGCCAAGCCCTTCGTGGTGCCGTCCAAGGCTTCCGATAGTAGTGGTAGTGCTGCTCCGAGTCGCGGCGCGATAGGGCCCCCGCCGCCCATCTCCGTCGCGGCGCGCACATCAGGTGCAGCGGGGGTAGCGCTGCAGCCTAAATACGTCGTACCGGCGTTCCCGCACCCTCGCCCACACACGCACCTCGCGCTGCTCGCGACGAAGGAGGGGTTGCTCATCCGGCCGCACTGTCCCGCGGAGGAGGGTGGCGGCGACGCCATGGCGGAGGCGGGCGGGGTGCGTGTTGCGTGGGGAAAGGAGGGAAGGATCGAGGAGGTGGACGGCGCGTTACTTGGCGAGCTCGCGGGGGATGCGGATTGGAAGGGCAGTGTGGTGGTGTATGGCATTGTTGGGATCTTGGAGCTCTTTTCTTGTATGTCGTTGCCTGTTTCTGTTGTTGTATTCCTGTAATGGCGGAAATGGCTCATTGCGCTTTGAATAGGCTCGTATCTGTTGGTTATCACGTCCAGGACGGATGTGGGAAGCGGTGCGTTGCTGTAGTCGTCTTCCCGATGCAAGTCTTTCTGATAGAGCAGGCGTTGTGCTTGTGCTGTAGTCATCGACCCGCTGCATACTGTCTATGGCGTCAAGGGCGTTACCGAAATTCCGCTCGTGGAGGACAGGGCAACTATGGCGCTCAATACACTGGCGTCGCGGAATCTCACTCGGCCTTCGTTGATGCCACGGCTGACATCGGACGTTACAGAACTTAGCCTGGATGATACCACCGACGACGATAAATTGCCTAACGATATACCTCGCAAGAACCCTCCCCGCGTCCAATTTCTTACACCGCCTGCAATTAAAGGAACGTCTAGTACGGATTCTACAGAAACTAATCAAGAAATTGGGAGGTCAATTGAACGTCCATCATCGGCGGCCTCAACGTCCTCTGATATCTCTACGCCGAGCTCTGAAAATTCGACATCGACCGCACCAGTATTCAAGACGCTAGCGAATCGGCTCTCATTTTGGAGTCGTATTTCTAAGAGGACGAATCTGACATCTCCAGACAATGCGGAATTTCCACTTGTCCAGGAACCTATATCGCTGAATGAGGAGGAAGAAGTGCTCGATAAGATTATGAAGGAGGGGAAGGATCCGCCTGCTGAGGTTATTGAGAGTATTCTGGAGTCAACGGCGCCTGCACCTGCGACTGCGGAGGAGCGACATTCCGAACTGGAAATCAAAGTGGTGCGAGAGACCATACGTGAGTTCACCAAGGGCGATATGTACTTCGCATATAATTTTGGTAATGTTCATGCCCCCAAGTTTTGGTATTTCCGCATCGGCTTACATGTCTTGATAGACCTAACTCGATCCCTGCAGCATAAACAAGAACTAGTGCTCAAGTCGCAGAAACAGCACGACCTTCTCGCTGGTCTTGGAGCCCTTCCTAGTCCTCACAATAGCGACGGCGTACCTCTCAGCCCGATGGATGGCAAGGTTTCAGCTGTTGCAGAGCCTTATCCTTCACTGCCCCTCTGGAGACGGGTGGATAAGCAATTTTGGTGGAACGAATGGATGTCGAAGCCTTTCATCGACGCTGGGGTATGTATTTTTTAATCCTTGTTGATATCAAATTGAAGACTTTCTCTGCAGTTGCATTCGTATATCCTGCCTATAATGCAAGGGTTTTGTCAAGCGACGCAGTTTGTTATTCCAGCTGATCAGGTCCTTGTTGATCAAGAGGTGTCCGTCGACTACGTCATTATCTCTCGGAGGTCTAGATATAGGCCAGGGCTGAGATATCAGCGTCGAGGTATTGACGATGCAGCGCATGTAGCGAACTTTGTCGAGACGGAGGCTATTATGCGCGTGGAGGTTCGTTGGGTTCCTGTCCTTCCGCGGCTTTCCGCTGATTCGTTGGTTTTTTATAGCGAGAAGAGAAGCAGAACATATTCTCATATGTGCAAATCAGAGGCTCAAGTCCGGCTTTCGTTACACCTTGAAAGTCCGTTGGCTGATTGGCTCGTAGTACCACTCTTCTGGAAGCAAACGGGTTATGGGCTAAAGCCGCCACCATTACTCGCCACCGACCGTACTCCCCAACAAAACTTGGAAACCCTCAAACGCCACTTCCAGAAAACAATACCGATATACGGTCCTCATGTTCGTAGTTCTACTAATTTTTGCTGTGTTGTTGGTATTAATCACGATAACAGACTATCGTCAATCTTGCAGAACAACATGGAAAGGAAGGTGTTATCACACGGGCTTACAGAGAATACATGCATGAGCTCAATATGCGGGACGCCCAGTGCGTATTTGTACCCTATTTCGTTCTTTTTCTCCTCCGTGTCCTGATTTTTGATCGGACGCAGGTACTGTGAATATGATTTCCACACTGAGACGAAAGGAATGAAGTAAGCCACCTTCATTTTTAGTGTTGTCTTCCTTTCTTGCGCTAATTAATGATGCTTGTATGATTTCATAGATATGAAAATATCTCGACGTTGATTGAACGCATGGAACGGACGTTCGATGGGCAGGGGTAACCCTTCATTGCTTCTATTTCCTACGAGGCTATTTCTGAGACAGGCTCCGTAGATATTTCTGGGTCTCGGACAACGTCGTATTCTCGCAACAGAAAGGCGTTTTCCGCGTCAATTGCATCGATTGTCTTGATCGGACCAATGTGGTGCAGGTATGTAAATTTTTGGCAGAGCATGCTGGTTAGAGATTGTTCATATCGATGCTTTTTAGTCCGCGTTTGCTCGATACGTTTTGAATAAGCAGCTGGGTGCTGTTGCGCTACTGAACCCGAATGTTGGACGGGCGGATGCGGAAATCGCTTTCAATGATGGTGCGTATCTCGTTTCGGAATGAATGTTCGGTGATTTATTTTGGTGTTACGGAATAGTGTGGGCCAACAATGGCGATGCTATAAGTCGAGCTTAGTATGTCTGCGATTTTCTAGCAGTGTGGGGGCTGAACTAAACTAAAAGTTTGTTAGTGCCGGAACATCGGCCTTGAAGGTCAGAATCATCTATTCAGACATCTGTTCGAACTAAGCTCACGGCATTGATCTACTAGGGCGACTTTACAAGGTAATACCATCGCACGACTAGCTCGTAGACTGTCTTACCAAAGAATGCTTTAGAACCGGAAAACGCGATTTGAGTGGCATGCTCAATGATGGTGTCAACTCTTTAGCAAGGTCGGTCAAGTAAATCCGCAGAGCCCTCCACAATCCAAGCTAAACCTTTCCCAATGATAATGAAGGATGTACACGTCAACTTTCAGTGACTGGTTCTGCCAAGCGGTCATTGACTTCATGCTCGGCAACCGGACGACATCGGTCTTTTCAGAGTTTTTGCTAAAGCTCAAGGCAACGGATCCGCGCGATTTGATCAGGCTCTCAAAAATTCGGGCAGAGGCGATTGCAACGTCAGTGTCTCGTGTGCTGCCGGAGGGAGAGCGACTGTTATCTGGATGGACGATGTTTGCACCAGAAGAGCTTAATGCCAGGGTCGGAATGAAGTTTGAGGAGAAGGTGTTATTGTTGGTATGTTCTTGTCCTTTTCTCAAAAATGGGAAGACGAACTTGTTTGCTCTAGTCTGCAAAAGCTTTATACATTGTGGTATTGATTTTTTAAAATCATATATTAGATACGAGGATGCTGATTGTGGTATAGAGCTACGATTATACCCTAGAGAAGGTGAAGATTTATACCCGCGTCCCGCTTGGCGATATTATCGGCATAAGCAAAGGTTGGCTCTTCGTTAAACATGGAATAATTACACTATTGCTCAAATAGCCACAGGCGCATATATTCTATCCCCACTAGAGGAATCAAGCTGTGATCCACAGCAAAACGCAGGCTTCGTCGTAACATGGCTAACCTCGCACCAAGAATCACGCGTCACGAGCTACTCCGTGCGCAACAGCCTCGACCTCTCCTCCAGCCCACCCGCATCCCCGGCCTCGCCTACTTTCCCCGGCAGAAGCAAGAAGACGCGGAGCCGGAGCGCCACTCTCCCGCTTTTATCTAATATTCTCGCGGAGGCGTCGTTCGGGACTGCAGGTGCGCCCGGCCAGCAGCGCAATTTCGCTGCATTCAAGGTGCTCCCGATTGATCCTGCGCGGGCGAGAAGGGCGTCGAGCACGACAAGCCAGATGTATTCGGAGACATCGGACGAGATGCATGGGGCGGCGACCTGTAAGGAGGCGGTGGACCTGATTGTGGAGCGCATATATAATGCGTGTAATGATGTTGGTGGTGGGCAGGGTGATTTTGTCACTCAAGAGGACGTAGTTAGGTATGCATGCCGTCGTCCGTCTGGTGATGTTACTATTTATTGATTTTTTTTTCCTGTTTTTAGCCTTGCAGATGCACAGCGGATGACAAGTGTGTATGCCAAGATGGAATATGGTGTCAAGCGGTTGTTGTGGTTGGGTGGTTAGTTGTCTAGTGTATTATGTTTGCCACCTAGTATACTCCGCATATACCCTTGTCTCTACAATATCCTACCTATCCTGTGTTATTGCATTGATACAGCAAACAACCTAGACTAGAACACCTGAAGCAAGATGTACTGGTGCATATGTAAAAGCAGCTCGTTGAGGTAGACGACTTCTTGAGCCGCCGCTTCATGACCTTCTTCATCTTGGCCAGAATGGAAGTAACGAAGGGTGCGTTCTAATAAATTTCGAAAGAACGACTGACGACTCGGATCCAAAATTTAGAAAAAGTTCGGTACTCGTATAAGATATATAATATTTACAAAAGGGAGTGAGTCGAATTCGAATTCTGTATAAAGATAGGTAAGTAGCATAGATAGTATAGTCGTCATTCGTGTGGGATACATATGAGAAAAGAAAGAGTTCAGAGTTCAAAAGTTCGGATGTTACGTCAAAAAATTCAGAGATTCCATCCAAGTTCAAAGAAAGAAAAAAAGGGAGACAAGAGACAGAGAGACCGAAAAATCAGAAAAATCAAAGTCCAAATTCAACAAAAGAGAACCAGAACTTGACACGTAGATATATGATCATGGTTGCGCAATGCCCACTTGTTCGAGCAACGTAAGAAGGAATGAAGTGAGGGACCGTCGTTAAATCACGATTGCGACCGTGGAAAAATGAGATTTTAAACGGACGAGGTAGGGTAAAGGACCGGTGGAGGGGTAAGTGTCCCAGATATGGCAGAAAAGAGGAAGAAGAACCTGAAAGACGTTAAGATGTAGAAGGGAGGAAAAGAGAGAGAAAGGAACCATAAATCCAAGAGACCAAAACCAAAGATACGAACGTATAAATAATTCAACGAAAAGAAGAGAGAAAAAAATCACAAAAAAGAAACCAAAAAAAAAAAACCAAAAGGAAAAGAAAAATCCCATCGCCCCTCAACTCATCGAAGCCCACTCCCTCCAACACCCCCAGCACCCGCCAAATCAATAAACCTCGTAACCCTCTTCTTCGCCCTCGAACTCTGCACCCACTCCTCATCCCCCTCCTCCCCACTCCCCCCCTCCCCATCGCCCCCTCTCCCACTCGCATGGCGCTCACACAACATCCGTCCCTCGACCTCCCAGTACTCGTCCAGCCGCACACCGCACTTGGGGTAGCCAGGGTACTCGCACGTCATGTGTTCGGGGTGGTAGCGGTCGCCTGTGTGGGATACGGCGCAGGGGCCTTCGATGGGCTGTCCGCAGAGCGCGGCGGCGCAGAGGGAGTCGTTGGCTTCGTGGTAGTGGTAGGCGCAGAGGGGTTTGCCGTCGTAGACGTAGAAGGTTTTGTCTGGGAAGGGTTTCTGTTGCAAGCATTATGAGCTTTATCGATAGGAGGGGCGGGGAAGAGGGTACGTACGCTGCACGTAAAACAATTAAAGCATTCTTTATGATACTTCCCCTTCAACTGTCCGTCCGAAGACGACACGGCCGCCTTTTCGATGGGTAAATTACAGCGGCGGCACTACAATAAATCAATTGTCAGTACTCAAACCAAAAAAAAAAAACCCCGGAAGAAAAAAAAAAAGTCCATTCCAACATTTCCAAAACCCCCACAAATCCAAAATCCTCCCAAAAAACCAAAATCTCCACAACCAAAAACCCAAAACCCCATAACCAAAAACCAAAAACCAAAAAAACACAGACAACAAACGCACCTTAGGCAAATACATATTCTTCCAACACCTCTCACACAACACACCACCTCCATCCACAGAAACCCACCGCCCATCCTCAATCGCCTTTGCACACTTGCGACACGTACGCACTCTCCTCCTCGTTTCCTTCTTCATCGTTGCCGCTCCTCCTATCCCTTGTCCTGTTCCTCCTCCTGCTGCCCTTTGTCCTGTCGCTTGACCTTGCCCTTGACCTGATCCTAAACCAGCCGCGCTCGCAGCACCCGCATTCAAAGTAGAACTAAAACCACCACCCGCACCCATGCCCGACTTCGGACTCGGACTCGTTAACGACCTCACAGGGAGCTTAATCGGCTTCTTCGCCGCCTCGGGCGACTGCGTCCCCTGCACAGTCCTGCTCCTCCGCGCCTTCGCACCGCCCATCATCCCGCCTAAGACTTCGTCCTCGTCATCGTCATCATTGGCGTCGAGGTCGCGGTGGTAGCGATTATTCGCAGCGGTAGTGTCGAGCGTGCGTAAATTCGCGTTCGCGTTGGATGATGAGTTGGAGTTGGAGTTTGAGTTTGAGTTTGGGTTTGAAGAGGCGTCGCCACGACCGTTGTCGATGGACGAGTTACCACCGTAAACCCTCTGCTTGCTCGGCGACGCTCCAACACTCCTTCCACCGCTCGAACTGCTCGCCCCACTCACACTCCGTCCCATAATCGCCGGACCGCCGAGCACCTTCCGATCCCTCGACGGCGTGCGCGAGAGGCCGAGCGCCTGCGCAATCGCCGCCGCTGAGCCAGACCCCGCCCTCGCCCTCCCAATATCGTCCCCATCGCTCGTGCCTGTGCTCGCTTTGCGTTGGGGCGTGCTGATTCCATTTCCTATGCCGTTGCCATTTCCATTTCCATTTGCGTTTCCACTGCCCACACTCATACCCCTCGCACCAACACCCGCAAACCTCACCCCACTACCACCTAAACCCTCATCCCCATCCTCATCCCCATACTCCGACCCACTCGCCTCAGACCGACTCCTCACCGACCCACTCACAACCGAATTCGTCATAGGGCCCGAACCCCCAATCCTAATATCCGCCCTCCCACTGTCCCTCTCTCTCGACAACGACGACGTCCTCGAACTCGACCGCGACCTTGACGAGACCGAGCCGAACTGCGGTCGATGGCCTTTCCTCGCTGCGTTGGCGCTATCGCCGGACGACGATGACCGCTCGAGGAGCGAGGCAGCGAGGGATAACGGAATAGGCGTCGTCTTCCCTGCAGGACGGGATAGTGAGGAATTCGACTTGCGCGAGTTGAACGCCCCACCATTGTCGTCGTCGTTATCCTCGTAATCCGTCGAATAAGCATACGCCAGCCCGCCATACTCCGACTCTGACTCGGTAGGCGACGACGGCGGGGGTGTACGTGTACGCACTGGGAGGGGTTTGGACGTGGACGGCGTGATGGTCGCTGCGGATGCGGATGGGGTCATACCGTCGCCGCCTTCGGGGGATTGGGGTTCGTCAGTGGAGGATGAGGAGGAGCCAAGGCCTGGTAAGCGACCGCGGAATTTCTCAAAGAAAGGGAGACGGCCTGAGATGGGTGATACCGCCGCTGCTGCTGCTTGCGTCGTATTCGTGGTACTCATATTGGTATTGAGAGAAGGCATAGCTGATTTTGGCGGTGGTATATTCTGCTGCGTAGGCGGCGACGGTGTACGATTCGAGCTTCCGTATTTAATGTTGTTAAAGTTGTTAGATATACCGTTGTTGTTGTTGTTGTTAGAAGTAGAAGAAGGGTATCGCGGCTCGCCCTGGGATAGAGGCGATGCTGATAATGGACCGGGGGCGTAGGATGACGAGGCGTATCCAGATCCAGACCCGCCAGCGGCGGAGGCGGAGAAAGGTGGGGTCGAGGTTGCTGGAAACGCAGGCGCAAAAAATAGTCAGTATGGGTAGTTGGCATAGGTATAGATATATGGGTATAAGAGATTAGATCAGGGTTTCGTAGCAGCGCTGGGTCGCGCAGTCGAAAATAGACCACGGAAATCCGCCAAGATAACAAACGCAGATAACCACAATCCAAGGAGAAAAAAAAAGAAAACGAAAACAAAGCACTCACATCTCGAAATATCATCGTAATCCATAAACCCTCCACCTCCGGGCATGCGCCCATAAGGCTGCGGCGTCCCCGCACCGCGCTCCATAGGGTTCACAGTAAACATCGCCGCGCGAGCAGCAGCAGCGAAGCCGCGTCTCCCAACACCCGCCATGCCCGCCGCGCCGCCTGTTTTCGTGTCGATCCCGCGCTCCGCCGGGGGTACGAAGGCCTCTTCCGGCGCTGGAGGCCTGTCGTCGATGGTGGGTGGAAGTGGGGCGCCCATGTTCATGGTCATGCTTCGTGGGGCTCCGTTGGGTGCGAATGGACCCGCGCTGAGCGGGGGCGCTGGACGAGAGGGGAATCCATTGCTACCGCCTCCGGGGGTATTGCCGTTTATGTATCCTGCAGACGCTGGAGGGGCGCGCGGGGCGTAGTTGTTGCCATTCTGATTGGGATTGAGGCTGAGCGCAGGCGAGGCGGTGCGTTGGGGCTGCATACCCTGTCCCATTGGCGGTGGCGGTGGTGGTGGGCCGCCGCGCATGGGCATGGAGGGATTGGAAAAAGGGGACCCGTTGCGCATGGGCGGGGGCGGGTCGTTGAACGCGCCTGGCTGACGCGCGGTAGATGGTGTTCGGCTCCGCACGCTGGATATACTGCCCGAATTAGACGGCGTGCGCATGCGTGTGCGGAGGGGCGACTGTTGTTGGGACTGAGGCGCGTTGGCGTTGGCGCCTGAGGGAAACGGGTACGCAGGCTCCTTCCCTCGCGGCGAGGATGTATCGGAGGAATCGGAGCGAGCGAGCGGGCTGGGTTTGGGCTGGAAGGAGGACTGGGTGGGCGAGGTGCCGCCTCCGCCGCCGGCTCGTGTGTTGATCTTGAGCCGGCTGGCGCTCGCGGACGAGGGTATGCGCTGGTGCTCCTGACCGCGAGGTGTCGGTGCCGGCGGGGAAGGCCCCATACGCGGTGGGGGCGAAGTCGAGGAGGAGGAGGGCCCAGCGACCCGCCCCTGGAGGCGCCCAGGGAGGAGGGCAGTGGCAGCCTCAGGAGTGATGCTCGGTTTTGGGAGGCTCGGTACAGGCGGGGGTGCGGTGCATGTGTGCTCGCCGAGCTCAGCGAGCGGGACGGGCTGGTGGCATGTGGAGCATTTGACGGTGGGCAGGAGCTGCGAGATGCGTCCTTGCGCTGGGGGTGTCGAGGAGGCGGAGGAGGGCGACAGCAGCGAGGCGATCATCGAGGGGCAGTCTTGAAGGAGAGTGGGTGTACTTGCGACGACCGGCGCGTAGAGTTGGAGGTGGTGGAAGAGAGAGAGCTAGTACGAGCCAGTTGACATGGCATGGGAGAAAGGATCAAAGTCTCTGATTTCCTTCTCCGACAAATTCTTCCCCGCCTTACTTTCTCGCCTCGCATTATTCTTCTCAAGCCATTCACTCAGCTAGTCCATAAATTGCCTCTAATTCATCCCCCGCTCCCACAACGACTAAGAAGAAATTCACTACTCTCTCTTATCTACCCCGTCTCCAGGCAGTGTCACTTGTCCACCACCTCCCTCCCATGTCCGCCTCCCTCTTCCCTCCCATGTTAACTTCGTGTTCCCAAGCCGACGCACCCCCGGTACCCCCATGCCCATGCCTGCGTCGCCCACACGTTCTTCTCGAATCAACCGTCAAATAACACGCGGCCACAAACGAAACGTCTTGTCATCACTTCAACAATTAGACGCCGCGACGACATGCCCATTCTGAGAGCATCCGCTCTGAAGTGAATGGTCCCCCCATCACGGATCGCCGCCATGTGATGCGGTCATGGGCGAGTTATCGCTGATACTGTGATAGCGAGTACCTATACACTATCCATTGTATATGTGGGTGTGCACCGTCCTCGTCCTCGTCGCACAACGCGCCCAAGTCATGATGCATTGATACATCATGACGCATCATTCACCATCCCCGAGCCTTACATACATAGAGGGCTCTCGTAACGCCTCAATTACACCTGCCCCGGCCTCCAATCTCTCAAAAAGATACGAATCCATGACACTCCCGCGCTGATCCCATCTCCCATCTCCATCTCCCATCCCGGAAACCTTATTCCCCAATCTACATCTATCTATCTTAGGCTGTAGCGTGCGTATTAATGTATTAACGTAGCACCGGACGGACGAACCAATCATCGCGCCCGGTCTTGTTCTTCCATCGCCCGCGTGCCTCCCACCGTCATTTGCCAGTGGTGGTGGAACGTTCTTCGGATTCCAGGACCAGAAGCCTTTGGCTAGCCTTGAACGTCATGATTACCGCACATTCAGGATCGGTTCCGAACGCATTCCCACTACATACGTAACAAAACTACAGGCGTAGAGGTGAGTCGCTCTTTGACTTACGTCCCACAATCCCGAACCCAGTCGGCGTTTGTGCGCATCTTCGTACAACTATCGCGATGTATATCAGGACTGCGTTGTCCGGATCCACTCCATATTGCCGAATACACATCCTTGAACGGGTACATAAGTAATACATTATCTGCATTTAAATCCATCATACAGCCCTGCGCCACCATGACACCTTTCTACCCCTCCTCCCCCGCCTCAAATACAACACAAGAAATACAAGCAACGAAAAATCCCACCAACGCCGACAGCATCCAATCTCAATCTCACCGTGAGCGGGCGGACTCAGTCAACTTCAAACACAATGAAAGGCGCATGCATTCTACATGATAAAGCACTGCGTTGGGCGCCTATTCAAATACCACCGACTTGAGGACCAGGGTAGCCTTAGAATGGCTATATTGTCAGAGGATGACCATATGACTGACTATGGGCCGACTTGGAGTAAAGCACGGCGATCAGATGCTACTCTACACTGACTGGGCTTAGACTGTGAAGTCGATGGAAACGACAGATGGCACAACGCCTCAGGCCTAAGGCCTGATCGACTGAAACCTGATCATAAATGCTAAAAGTACAACATAATACGCCTACGACAATTCTTTCAAAAGCTTTCGTAATTAACAAGGTAAGTATGCAGTTATACATGTACAAGTAGGGCTATACAGGGTACGTACAACACTACGGATATGACATTAAAGTATCTAGGTGCCCAGAGGCGATTATTAAAAAAAACAACTCGCAATAATATGCGTAAGGTAAGTAAAAAGTACTGGTATCATGACTTCCCTGATCAGTAGACAAACACTATCGTATAAAAATCCATCCATTCTGGATTAAATCTATCAAGAACAAGATCAATCAACACCCATTACCATCACCACCAACATTGACAATGAAATAACCCACTTACTAAAACACACTGACACAACCCCCACCCCGCCGAGCTAAATATCGGCATCCTCATCATCCCAAGGCCTATCAAGCCGCCGCGAATGCTTGAACCGAAACGGATTCGACCCCTTCGCATGCTTCATCAACCACCTCTCCAGCACATACCCAATCGCGCCCTCCTCGTCCTGCGCCCTCCTCGCCCTCCGGAACTCTTCGTCCGTCTCGTCCTCCCCCTGCACGCGCGCGATCCCGAAGTCAATCATCACTACGCTGAATTGCTGCGCGTCTGAATAATCCCCACCTGGGGAGTGCGTCGGGTGCTGTAGCGAGTGCTGGTGCTGCCAATGCATCTCAAGCTCCGCCGCGCTGGGTATAAGCTCCCACGACGCATTGGGCGAGAACGCGAACCGCGGGTGTATAGACACAACGAGTATATTCTCATTGCTGTTGCTGTTCGGAATGTTATTATTCTAATTGGGATTGAGGCTGAGTGCAGGAGAGGCGCGGAAAAGGGGGATCCGTTGCGTTTGGGCGGGGGCGGGTCGTTGAACGCGCCTGGCTGGCGCGCGGTGGATAGTGTGCGGCTCCGCACGCTAGATATACTGCCCGCATTAAACGGCATGTACATGCGTGTGCGGAGGGGCGACTGTTGTTGGGACGAATTCGACGGTGGCGCGTTGAAGGTGCCCGAGGGAAATGGGTACACGAGCTTCTTCCCCCACAGCGATGAATCGGAGCGAGCGAGCGGGCTGGGTTTGGGCTGGAAGGAGGACTGGGTGGGCGAGGTGCCGCCTCCGCCGCTGGCTCGTGTGTTGGTCTTGAGCCGGCTGGTGCTCCTGACACTGGTGCTGAAGGTGGTGCCGGCGGGGAAGGCCCCATGCGAGGTGGGCGAGGTCGAGGAGGGCCCAGCGACCCGCCCCTGGAGGCGCCCCGGGAGGAGGGCAGTGGCAGCCTCAAGCCTCAGGAGTGATGCTTGGTTTTGGGAGGGGGACGGGCTGGTGGCATGTGGAGTATTTGACGGTGGGCAGGGGCTGCGAGATGCGTCCTTGCGCTGGGGGTGTCGAGGAGGCGGAGGAGGGCGACAGCAGCGAGGCGATCATCGAGGGGGGGTGGCAGTCTTACGCTGCTTAGAAGGAGAGTGGGTGTACTTGCGACGACCGGCGCGTAGAGTTGGAGGTGGTGGAAGAGAGAGTGCTAGTACGAGCCAGTTGACATGGCATGGGAGAAAGGAGCAAGCAAAGTCTCTAATTTCCTTCTCCGACAACTTCCCCGCCTCGCTTTCTCTCCATGCCTGCATCGCCCACACGTTCTTCTCGAATCAACCGTCAAATTCATGACGCATCGTCATCGCCATCTGTCAAGCCTTTACATAAGACTGTCGCTCTTGTAATATTCTATGAAAGAACTGATTTTCTTACCGTACCATTCTCTCAAAAGTTCGCATTTTATCTTATCAGTACCCACAGTTTTTATCTCCATCAAAACTTCATCAAATTCCACATTTAAGATGGCGCGCATACTTACTCATTGAGACGATTCTAACGCACCTAAAATTGTTTGATTCTGAGTTGTGGAAGCCGAGAAAGTTCACTCGGAAGATTGGCCCCTGCACCAGCAAGTTGACGATTTAGTTTCCACGGGTTGCACAACCGAAAAAACCCAGGAAACTGCGAAAACTCTCCTCCAAGGGTGGAACTAAAAAACTTATGTACCCTTGTTCGGGTGGCATCAATATATTTTGTGCCAGATCACGCCCAAAAGTTTGATCACTAACTATTGGAACTAATCCAAATAAAGCAATTTTCTGTTTCCAGGTTTCCCAGAAACCCAGAAACGGCTAAAACCGGACAAAACCGGACAAAAACAGCAAAACTTTTTTGTCAACTTGCTGATGGGGAATTGACGCGTGTGTGACTGTCGCGCTAACCTTAGTGAAAACAGCAATAACTTAATAATTACATCTTCCACCCTCGACCTCCGACCTCCTCCGACCCCCGAAACCTTACAATTCCCCAATCTTCATCTATCCCAAGGAAGAGTCTGTGTCGCGTACAGGCTTCGGCCACGCGGTTGACTGTCTATTTCTGTCAGTAGTGGAAAGTTCTGTTGTTCCCAAGTACAGCGCTCCAAAGATTCTTGTCCCTTGCTTCCTCCAATATTAATTTCTAGTCTGCGTGTGTTCTATGTATTGCTGTTCTAGAATCTCACCCAAGTTGGCGCGCGTGAAGCGCGCGCCTCACACGCGGCAACCTTATATCCTCTGGACACTGCTGCGGTGCAGTGATTTTCAAACGACGGAAAAGGTATTTTTGTAACATTTGTACAAAAGATACTTGGCATAGAAAAATGTTTGGAAAATCTATTATCCTTTTTTTACAAACGTTGCAGCATTTTCCATCGTTTGAAAATCACCTCACCGCAGCAGTGAGATGAACTACTTATGTATTTTATACATATAACAATCAGATTGTCGCATGTGCGGAACAATCGATAAAGCCGGTGCGGTGTTATGAAGTTCTGATTACGCGTATAGTGGCCTCCGGGAGCATTATGGCGACCCAACTTTGGGTCACACAAAGCACCACAAGCACACTTAATTCCGAATTAGGAAAAAACCAGATATTTGCACGGCCATCGTTACACGCGATAATGTTTGCGAGGGTTAACAGGCGCTCTTCGTCGAAGATCAAACATGCATATGTCCCGAGGTGATAATACTTACGAGATACACAAGCAAGGTCTATTGTACAGGGCTGATAACGTAGAAGTGCTTCGATTATGGTGCATAGGACAAGTACCAACGAAGAATATCAGCGTTATTATCAAAAGTACAAAATATGATACCGTTTGCACTAGCCTGCAGCGCAACGGTAGCCTCCTGAACTATTAAAACCACTAATACTCAAGTGCGAAGCTTCTGGAGAGCCTCGAGTTGTTGTTCCAGGCGAATTCTTCGCTGATTCGCCTCTTCGGCTGTATGCATTTCTCTTTGAATTTGTTCCACCAAGGAATTCACATCGTTTGTCTCCTCGGTCGGCTAAGATGTAGTGGATTAAGCTCTGAAGATTCAAACAGAAGTAGAAAACACCCACATTCTTCGACAGGAGTTCCCGGTACTGAACGTTAGCACGCTTACGAATGTCCTGTACTTCATCGATATTTGGCTTCATGATAGGTACAGAGCCGTACATCCCCGCCGTTCGCAGCCCCTTGGAAATAGGTAACTCGCGGAAATTTGGGTCAGAAGATGATGTGCGCTGCAAGTGTTGGACTTGCCACCCCGGCTTTGATTGTTTCCCGGAGGGGCATAAGGAGGGTGTCTTCAGTTGCCCTCCTCGAAGAAGCAAAGTCGAAAAGATCGTGATAGTAAACCAGTAGCATTGGCTACGGAGGAGATGGTAGTTGGGCTCGGAATCGTGGGATTTCTCGACGATAAGAGCCAGTTCTAACAGTGTCAAATGGTCAGGTTTGAAAACCCATATCGAAGCGTCCTGAGGAGGTGACTTGTATAAAATGTCGCGTCTCTTGATCATATCGCGAGCTGCCGAGGGTTTGTCGATGATGTCCTGGGAAGAGTGTGGCAGAGAAGCCGGAGTGCCGCTGGTATTACCGCGAAAAGTACTGGAGATGCGGGATGTCAGTTTTGAGCCCTGGAAGATGGGGACAAGATGTTAATGCACGATTATCTGCACACAAAAAGCAATTGACTGGTCTCGCCATTCCCGATTGGATTGCGGGGGACTCTTCATCTTTATGTCTCTCGACAACAAGATGTCCTAATTCTCCTACATGGTCGCGGACTGTGACTACGAGGTACTCGTGCTGTGACCTCGAAGTCTTTTGCTTGCGATATTGTATCTCCTCGACAACATGTTGCCGTAGCGCGTCCCAAAGTGTAAGATGCCGTTCTGACTGGGTGACGATATAACTTACGTAGGACTTTACATCTTGCTGGTTTGGATCCAAGCTAAGCAAAAAGAGAGAAGTAGAAGGGGTGTGGGTGCAGGGGTTGGTCAATGCCATGGATTGTGTCGGAAACGGCAGGCTACCCACACTGGATTCGGTTTATAACTGGATTCCCTCGAAGATAATATGTTTTACTATACAAGACTGTTAAACTGTTTTCTGGAATAAAAGCGTCCCAAGGTGGCTACAAGTGCGAAGCATAATTGAAGTTGGTTAAGGAACATGTTAATAATAGTAGTCGCCGCGTGTGTGAGCTTCGATAATGCGCTGATCGAGATTCCAACCTCTCAAGGGGAATCGCGATGGCGAAATTTCCGCCGGACTCTCCGCCGGACTCTCAGCCAATACCCTCAACCTGTGACTACTACGTGACGTCCCGACGCACGGCACCTTGCCCGCCCACGCCCCCGCGCGCCCGTCTTGCCATAACCTTGCACAGCGAGCTCAATGAGAAGCTCCCTCCAGCACAGATACTAGAGTGGAGAGTTGAGCAGTGAGTATAGGTGAATGGAAAAATGGATACTATGTGAATGCCTATTTTTTTCTGCTCTTTATATGCTTTGAATGTATTGTACTTTACTTGTAGACTAGCCAACATGAAGATAACAATAATTGCATACTCAACAACGAAGGATGAGTGGGGTAGGTTGAGTGCAGTCTGATGTTAACATGGGTAGCTCAGGAAGTTTTTTATTTAAAAAATACAAATGTGCTACAAGGGCTCAGGGGACAGTGCACTCCTGTTACCTTTATTATTTTGGAGGAGTGGCAGGACATATGATGCGCCCTTGCATATGCACCCAAGCGCACATTGTGCAATGTGGCGGAAAGAGTGTTACACAGGGAACCAGCACTGCTCTCTTGCCAGCTTAATTATTATGTACGAAGTGGCATAATGGGTGATGCGCCCTCGCATAAGCGCACAAGCACACAGTGTGCAGCGCGGAGGCGGGAGCGTTACGTGGGCAAACATCATCACCCTTGGTGCTTCAGAGTCCGTTGCGTGTGTCCACCGGACTCTCCGTCGGATAGTCCGTGGTGCTTATTCCTAGCAGATGATACGTCTTCAATGGGTCGACATCCACGAGCTACTAATAAAGTCCTGACCCCTAATTATAACCTTATTCTGCCGTGAATACACTAAATTTAGGTTGAACAGGAAAATTCACGCGTCGAAAGGCTGGAGGTTATTCATGTTTCCTTTGGAAACGGTGGTACGTGAACAGGATTCACGGCTGCGGAAATACACGCATGTTTCATTTGTCAACAGCCGTGAATTCTGTTCGGCAAGACTGTTTCTTCTGGAGACAATGATCAACGCCAGCAGTCTAACGCGCTCCTATATCTCTATTCGAGAATCGACACCTCTGGTGTGTGGCTTAGAGTCGACATGGGCACGTGGTGCCGGAAGTACGTAGCCCAAAAACAGAGGACCGAGCAAAACGCGTGGCCCGCACAACACCAGAGTTTGATAGTGGATACGCTCCTTGCATACCGTATCCGTCAGTCAGTAATTACACGTGCTCTTGTCTGTCTTGTTCTTTCGTTGAATCTTTCTTTCTTTCATCTCTATTGTCATGCCCGTATTGCAAGACGTGCTGGCGAGGTCGCTAAGTATTGCGAGTTCTGCGTGTTCTCCGTAGCAGAATTTGGCCTTTTGGAGGAAATCTAATTTCAAAGATTTCGCCGGTTTGGCCACTGGCCAAAAGTAGTAGTGACTAGGCCGTTTGCACCATAGGCCGTTTGCACCTGGTCCAGCACATGAATCTCCCTCCCTTTCCGCTGCTCGCGCGCCGCTTTATCTACACTATTCTCAATCCGGAATCTCAGATCTAGAAACCTCAACGCACGCCGAATCCGCACGAAACATGCAGCACAACATCCACATCGACCCCGTTTTATTAAACGCGCAGTACCCGATGCCCAATCCGACCGCGGAGAGCGACTTCTATGAGTTTATTTTTCGTCAGAAATTCTTATTCCCATCAAAAACGCGTGTCCTAATTTCGCCCAAATGGCAAGTTCCTTTGGCTAAATCACATCAAATCTTTGTTTGTTTGGCTGTGTTTCAATGTTCATGGCTATGGCTATGGCTACTTCCTACTTTCTGTATATCATGATCCATATTCTACTCCTAGATTAAAATTCTCAGTGCATTATATACCCCCTTGGTCCTAGTCTTGTTAAATTCTCATAAAAATGCGCCAAGTCCACAGACATGTGTGACTGCGCAGCCGCTTGTGCCGCCATCAACGTGACGGCAAACTCCGCGTCACTCTTGAACTCTGCAAGTCGCCAGCCAATCCGGAGGTCAATTTGAGCGTTTATCAAATTATAATAAATAATGTAGATATATATCTTTATTTTTTGAGGACTTGAACGAAAAATTTCTTGGAAAGCTAGCCAAACGAAACAGATCATACTAATAGCCATAGGCTGTTTCCATCGGCAATCAGGAACCAAACAAAGCCATAGTGTGCACTAGCCATGCGAACAGGATTTTGATGGGACCTGCCATTTGGTCTTGGTATTTTTTGACGAAAAATACCGTCATAGCGGGGTGACGAGAATTTCGATGACGACGACGATGAGCTTTGCGAGGACGTGCACAGCCTGGCTGTGGTGGATAACCCTCGAACACACGATGCTTTGGCGTGGGTAGACAAGTTCATTCTTGACACGCGCTGGAAGAGCGGGCGGGTGACGGAAAATTCAGTTCTCGACCTTTGGAAAGTAAAAATTCATTTCAGTACATGCTCTAGCCTCTGATTAACTGCAAAAAATAGTCCTGGGTGTCCACGGCTATTGAATCTGGCGAAATACCAGATCACATTGTTGATGCTGAACACCAGATCAAGTACCTAAAGCGAGAGGCGAGCCGACAATTATTCAATACAAATGGGACTAGCAAAGCTACAACTGCGCGCCTATCTCCAGTACATACTTTAATTTGTGCATAAAATAATGTCTATTTCTAGCCCTAATTCAAACACATACTTAGACATCACTCAAAAAAACATCGACAAGAGTTCGCCGATGTCAAGATGAGAACCCCGAGTTAAAAATAACACGGCCTGCGAAATCATCGCGTATGGATGAGTTCTTCAAGGCGGTCATGATACAATCGCAGCGACTGCGATTGAATTGAGTGTGTCAAAAATATGATCTTCTCAGCGCCGGGGATGCGGTGATGCGCTGCCAAGTCGGTAGACGTGCACAAAGAGCAAAGGGCGAAGGGAAAGGTGAGGGGAAACAGGGAGGGATGACTCAAGATGCGCAATACAAGTTTTAGGCGCCCACTGTGAGAGAGACTGCGAGCTTGTTCAGAGAATAGAAGCAACATCCGATGACTCTTGAGCTTGAGGTTGCTACGCAAAGCTGAGGTGGCAGCGCGTGCAAGGGAGTGTGCTGAGAGAAGAGGAGAGAGAGCGCGAGCGCGAGATTTAGGCGCTCAAGCCGCGCGCGCCGAGACAGTGGACGAGCGACTGTGACGGGCGCGGCCCCAGCGGCCCCCCGCTGCCTTTCGTGACTCACGGGAGCACGCGCTGGCAAAGTCGGGCGTGTGAATGGCAAAGTAGGCACCATTCCCCCGCCAAACGCCGCGAAAACTTGTGAACCAAGTTGTGAATTGCGTTCCCATCCGCCAAAAACTTGTGAATCGATGCGGAATGGATGAGGAAGTAGGATGCCATTGGACGATGGAGGAGGCTGAGGTCGAATGACGCATCATATCCCAAACCGGAGCGTAGTTTCAATGAACTCAATATGTGGTTTTCTCCCCCCCCCCCCTCTTAGCTCTTGAACAAGTAGCATGTACGGAGGAGGCCTCCCATCTTTTCTACTACCCTCTATGTCCTCTTCCCGTTCTCGTAGTCATATATATTCATGGAATGAATCATTACATTGGTAATGGGGTCGAATTTCAGTCAAAAAGTCGTATTCCTGAACTTTATAATGGCATTTCATAAGTATCAAGTACCATTGAGGCAAGTATAGGCAAGTGTGTGCGGTGGAGGCAGGCAGAGGCCAGGTACAACCTAAAGCTGCGTTGAAGTTCAATTTTCAGTCAAAAAATACTTTTTTCAAGTCCATGCCATTTGCATTATTTGAACGTTTCAATCTATTTAAAAGTATAGCTGAGGGAACTTTTTTTGTGATGTTTTAAGCGCCTGAGGCAGAGTCCGACGAAAGTTCAAAAAAATAAAATAAAGTTCCGCGTCACAGTGACTCACACAGAAGGGTCCCCTGCTAAAACGCGTTCGTTTGTGGTAACGAGTCTACACTTGTAAATCTGAGACATTTTCATCAATAGTGTGCCATGTACTTAAGTTAACTTCTCGGCACCAACTGGTCGGTGATCTTCGGTTATCTTCGGTCCTGCCCATTAGGTGTACATAATGTACAACACCGCGCCAAGGTATGTAGGCGCCCATAGGAAATTATAAAAATAATATGCGTAAAGGAAGTAAAGTACTGGTATCATCCCTGAGGCCTGAGGCCTGAGGCCCGACTATTAGACAAACAATATCGTAGAAAAATCCATCCTGAATTAAATCTATCAAGAACGAGCTAAATTAACACCCATTACACTGGCGCAGAGCGCAGATGACGCGCAATGAAAGAACCCACTTACTAAAACACACTGACACTAAATATCGGCATCCTCATCATCCCAAGGCCTATCAAGCCGCCGCGAATGCTTGAACCGAAACGGGTTCGACCCCTTCGCATGCTTCATCAACCACCTCTCCAGCACATACCCAATCGCGCCCTCCTCGTCCTGCGCCCTCCTTGCCCTCCGAAACTCCTCATCCGTCTCGTCCTCCCCCTGCACGCGCGCGATCCCGAAGTCGATCATCACCACGCTGAACTGCTGCGCGTCTGAATAATCCCCACCCGGGGAGTGCGTCGGGTTCTGCTGGTGCTGGTGCTGGTGCTGCCAGTGCATCTCAAGCTCCGCCGCGCTGGGTATAAGCTCCCAAGACGCATTGGGCGAGAACGCGAACCGCGGGTGTACAGGTACAACCAGAATATTCTCCAGCCTTATATCCCGATTCAGCACCCCGCGATCGCCCACCTCCTGCACGAGCTTCACCGCCGCCTTCCCGATATCGTGCCACAGGCCCTGATCGGGGATGCGCTGCGGCACGTCGCGCAGCGGGAACGCGGGGTGCTTGTACTCCATCAGCAACCCCTGCACCGGCGCAACCCCGCGTGCGCGCCGCGCCTTGTCGCGCACGCGCGCGGTGCCGTAGAGCACGGGCACCTGCGCCCCCTGCACGTCCGCGAGGGTGCGGTACACCTCGAGCTCCTGCGCGTAGAGCTTGTCGCACCATTTCTGGAGGTATGCCTCGCGGTGTCCTGGGGTCCATTTCGGCTGAGTGAAGGCATCCTTCGCTGACTCGTACCCATCGTCGTCGTCGTCGTCTTCGTTGCTATTGCTGCCGCTGCTAGTCGACATCGAGCCACTCCCATCCGACGACACGCTGTACCCGTCGTACCACGAGTCGCCCTCCACATCATCCCCGACCCTGATCTCGGGCTTCTGGTCGCGAGGCAGCGCCTGGAACGCCAAAAAATCCGCCTCGATATCCAGATTCCACTCCGCCGCCTCGTAGTCCTTCCTCAAGCCCGTCGCAAAGCGCCGATCGCAGAGCTTGAGGATCATATGCGACGTCCCTGAGAGCCGCTTCTTCTTCGGTATGCGCCACGTCCGCGGGGATTCGCGGCTGTACGAGACGAGGTCGACAAGGAGCACGCAGCTGAAGGTCGTGGAGAGCGTTTTGATGACTTTGACGGACATGGAGATGGGCTTCTTCGCGCGCCGTGTGGCGGTGGGTGTGGTGTTGGTATCTGGGTCCGAATTCTCTCCTGCCGCCTCTTCGGGGTAGTAGTCGACTTGCAGCACAGTTCCATCTTGGTAGGGGTAGTGCCGCCCATGAGAAGACGACGACGATGCGGCTTTGTCTGTAGCAGCTTTAGCCATTGGGTCCGGGAGGTATGGGGTGTCGTTATGTTGAAAGGGAAGGAAAAAAGAAATGGACTCGAAAGAGGGATGGTGGATGGAAAAGAGTCAAAGAAAGCGATTATACTACGCGCCCATCAAATTGAATGGACCTTATGGCCCACACATGCCCCAGTACCGCATCAGAGTGGCACAGATAGGGGAAGCCACAGCTAGAGACGGAATGAATCATCATCGGCTTTCCTGGCGTTCTCTCTAGACTCTCGTCGTCTGCTTGGGCTCGGGGTTTTTCCTTTGAACGTGCATCGCTGTCGTGGCGATGTGATTTGGATGGAGCACCCTTAGCGGCGAGAGCTAGGAGAGCGAAAGCGAGGTCAACATGACGACGCTCTTCAATCGCATCAGAAGTGCAATTATTCCGGTGAGATTTGTGTTGGACTTACAGGCTCAACGTTTATGTTTTTTTTCGAGTATTCTCAGTTTCTTTGAAGTCGTTCTTTTGAAAAGCGCTGTGCATGGCGAGAAAATACTGATTTGGTATGGGTGTCATCTGGTGCTGCATTTCGGTGGGCGCTTTCCCACGCCATTTCGTTGAAGGACTACGCCACACGGTCGAACTTCCCTTCTCTACTCTTCGAATTCCTTTCGCGCTGTCTCTCGCTGGCAGAGCTTCTGTTGACGATATTTCTTGCTGACACTGAGGCTCTACATCAAAATTTACGAATCTGGAGTCGACCATGCACTTACCAGCTGGATCTTCATCTTCGGCGTGGCGCACGGGCGAAAGCATCGTACCCGAGGCACCACTTGCTGAAGCCTCCTGAGGCTGAAAGGAAGTCGTCAATTTGTATCACTTTCTGTATTCTGCGGGCTATTCTTTGCCTCTTCTCAGTCAAGGCAGCACGTAAGGGTTCTCACTTAGCCATGGGGCCTTATGCATACATTGACCCATCTTTTAGACTTTAATTTCACGCTGCCAATATCGTCATCGATTCGTTGCAAGTACTTCGAGCATTGTCCGGAGTCCCCATTTGTCCTCAAAACTCCCTCGCATGTTTCCCAATCCAGGCCGGAAGATAAGTATCATCGGTGGAATACAATTTCAGATACGTACATTTGTCCAAAGCCAGTCATCCTAATTGTTTTGCGTCGTTTCAAATGTTCACGAAAATTCCAATTCTTTTCTCATGGAACTAAATCGTCCGCTCAGCTTTCAGGTGATTCCTTTTATTGTGAATGACTGTCGACATTCAGTTCCGATTCTGCTCCAGCCACGATAACACGGAATGCGCGCCTAATGACTCGCTCCCGGGTCTGCGCTTCCGTGTTCCTTGGAAAGACTACCCAATTTGGGTATCCCTCTTCGATAACGCGTCCAATATTTCGTCCGGAACTTAAAAATACCTAGGTTTGGACGACTCGCCGCACATGTACGCTCATCAAATTGGGCACAAAAATCTATAGTATCCTCTTCTCGCGCATCACGATTCGATGCCTCCCAGTCGTGGCGTTGTACATGCGCGTGAGATTCTGCCTGTCTCGATCTCATCACCCCAGCTACGCATTCCAAAGCACTCAACTGTCCGAGTCCATTCAACTTGACCACTAACTGACTTGTGCGGGAGATGATCGCCTGACGCGCATATGAATCAGGTTATGATAAGGTCAAATAGGAAGAGCAATCCGTGTTTATGCATACATGCAATATATTAATTGTCCATTAGGATATGGACTAATCCGTTCCATGCCCCACCCGCAGAAGGGCATATAAAGCCCCCAGCATCCTTTCCGGTTCCGCCCTTCCATGAAGATGTTGTACTCCCAAATCCCCCAGGAGCTCAACGACGAAATCATCGGATTCCTATGGGACGACAAGGTTGCGCTCAAGGCGTGCGCGTTGACGTGTCAGTCGTTCCTCCCCGCCTCCCAGAAACAATTGTTCTCCGACATCTCGATCTTTCTGAGCTCGCACCGCGCGCCGACTAGGGAGTCTACAGGCACGCATCTTAGGCGCCTGCTCGAGGCCACACCTTACCTTGCCGAATACGTACACCGGCTCGAAATTCACGACCTCTCGCGTCCCTGTCATACGGAAGAGTGGCTTACCTATGACCGGGATCTCATTTATTGTCTTCGTCATCTTCGCAATCTCACAGCACTCAAGATTCGGTGTCGCGACGGCAAATTCGAAGCACAGAGGTGGAATCATATTCGTCACGGAGGATTGCTTGAGGCGCTGCTGGAGACGCTGAAGCTGCCCACCCTTACCTCGCTGGACTTTGACTGCCTGCCATTCTCCCTGGTCAGCCAATGCTCCATTCTCAAGCAGCTAACGATACGGTCGCCAGATGCCGACCTCGTCATCGACAACGCGTTACCTTTCTCCGAATCTGTTCATCCGGAATCGCTACGTCTCGATCTCCGCGAGCCTTCAGACACGAGCAGAAAGTCAGAGCGACCGACGAACTGGGGAGATGAAATACGCAGGAGTCCAATCGATCTAACCGCTGTTAAGGCGCTCACCATCGTTACCACCGCCAGAGAATGGGAGGAGCAGTGTGGCGCATGGCCGGCGTTGAAAGCTTCTGCTTCTACGCTAGAGACACTCGCGTTGGAAATAGAGGCGTCCCCAGGGATGTTCATGCTCGGTGAGCGTCTTTCTTTGCTATCTTCAGAAACCTTTATTCCAGTTTGAATTAAGGTAACTTACGGTCGTTGGTACGTCCAGATACTCCATTCAACGCGTACCAGGCGGTGCAGGATCCTCTGGATTGGAGCACACTCAAGGCGCTGCGAGTCCTTCACGCCCGAGTGACTGTTGTCGCCGCCCAAGGCCAATGGGGTCTGGGATTCTGCAATCTTCTTCCATGGGTCGCTGGCTTGCTCCGGGAACTCACCTCTTCGGGCCCAAGCGACGTCGAGGAATTGGTCATCCAGGTCAACTACAAGTTCCTCGACAACCGAATGGTGCCTGTCCTATTGCCGTGGAAGGGCCTTTTGTCCTTGGTATGCGAGCAGGCGCGATTCCCTAGGTTGCAGCGTACGCGAGTCATGATCGCGTCGGAATCAAAGCTGCCATTCCAGTGCACAGGGATTGTGCAGCAGATTGCGAGATATTCGCGCGCTATGGGTGATGGGCGCCATGAACGAGTTTCGATTTCGATTTCTGATAAATGTGTGTGTTGCATTTGTTATCCAACGTATAACTCAGGCTGACCATGGCCTGGCTCTTCTCCTTGCAGTTTACGACAATGATTCGTCTCCGCTTCCCATGGAATAACCTTACGACGCGCATGTGATGTTCCAATTACTGCTTACTATGAATAATATGGCTTCTAATTTGGGGCATGGATTTCTCCAAATGCTGTTACACATATATTTAGTTTGAATACCGAGTGTTTTTGAGTGCCCGAATACGAGCTTCAGATAGAGGTGCCCCTATTTTAAAAATCCTCCCGCTATCCCACTATGCGAAGCAAGATGAGCTCATAACCAAAGCAGAGTTCGCAGGAGTAACGAGGGCTCTCTTCGTCGGAATTTGCCGTGATTAGGCGCCCGGCATACGGCATGAAATGGCACTTCGAAGTGATGTTCTTGCTCGACCTTGCATGCGCAGCCTATAATCTACTCACGAGTGTTCCTCCTTTGTACCTTCAAAGTCCTCAACATGGTCTCTTAGCGCATACGAAGGCAGCTAATGTTGAAAGTGGAGGTGACCATACATCAATAATTTATATCTACCTACTCTGATACATTACCGACTGTGTACCGCAATCGTTGCGCTCGCGTAGGAAGGCGGTACAGAATCTACTAATTCACGATCATCCGGAAATTTGGTTATACTCCTCACCGCGTCCCCGCTCAATACACCGATTATTCTAGTTTAGCGGGCGGGCAGAAGCTCTGAAACAAAACTTTGAGAAGGAGGAAGATTTTCCTCAGGATCCAGCGCGCTTTCGAACATATTACCATGAGTGGCTTTCATCCAGAAAAATCAAAATAGACTCACCATTTGAAACATATATGGGATTGCTACTTTCTCCTCGGGGAATGGTGAAGGATGCACCGCGATATTATAGCGTTTGATTCTTCGGCCCAAGCACACGATCATTGCGATTACTAAAATCAACAAAAAAATGCCTCCTACACATGCACTGGCAATAACACCAGTAGGAGCTTTCTTAACGCCCATATCTATTTGCGGTGCATTTATAGAAGAGGTATATGCAGCTGCTGGGTTTGACATGGTTGCCAATGAGAGGAACGAAGGGGAATAGGTGATGTAATCGAAGACAAAGGTTGGATTTCGGATTTCGGTAATGTTCACGACTAGGGTGTGGTTCGCTGCAGTAATCAGCGTGCTCGCAAAGAATAGGAAGTTGACATCCTGGCCTTTCGAATTGATGTGTTGAGGAGAGTTAAAAGTGACAGGATAAGATTGCGATTGAACAGAGTCATCGTGGGTGTACGTTGCAGAAATTATGCCTATATTTTCGTAGACAGATACTGCCGTTCCTAAATAATACAATGCTGAATGGCAAGTTAGTCCATGACCCCCAGCGTATATGCACTGTAGACGCACCCATAAATTGGAATGTCATGGTATCTCCAACAGTGCCAGTGATTTGGTGGTATTTCCCACGGGAAGACTAGTTGAAACTGTAGCTACTTTAAATTGGCCCTTACTCTCATTTTAACTTCCCGTATATTGAATGGCTGAATCATCGCTATCCACAAAAATGTTCTCCCGGCTAGTGATGTATTGGGACCAACAGTGACAAGCACCATATCCAAAGCCGTCTGGTCCAGCTGATCCACTGTGATGGTATGTCGTCCATTGGACATGTCGTGAGATTGATACCACGAAAGGTATGTTCAAGGCAAGAAATATGTCATATAGATTGATGGACCTTCCTCGATTGACAGGGTGAAGAATAGAGAAGCGTTATGAGACGGTGCAGAGTTTCCTATCAGAGAAATTGAGGTGCCTGACATGCGTGATTTAGTATCGTGTTGGAATCACAAAGTCAGAGAATTTGATAGTACCGATTAGACAAAACCCGCTCCCATATCTATCCAACATAGTGTATATCGTCGCTGTTGTCGTTAAAGATGATTCGAAGCTGTTGATTAGCCATGGTGTTGAGCTTGAGTGACAGATAAAGCATTCATGTTTATGTAGTCAATGTATTGAGATGAGTTGGCACCTGGCTGTGTTTTCATGAAAACGTCCCAACGCTGTGTTGCACAGGTCAGTTCATTTATACTTCCAGCTTGATGGGACATCAGATGTCCGCGACCCTTACAAAAGACGTCCGAGGTGAGATCGGAAACTGAATGTATACCAGTAAGCCTCGACGACAATAAAAGCCTGAGTTCATGACCAATGCATACAACAATATTGTACTCTGCTGTGTGCCTCAGATAGCATGCGCGCAAGGACAATTTGATAAACGGAGATGGCAGGCGTCTAAATTTCACGGCAATTCGGCACGTCGCCGCTCTTAGCGCCCACCCTCTGGTAACGAAAACTTGAGGCAATGCTTGCTTAGCGTTTGGTGCGACATTGATAGCACATTAACATCTCTGATAGACATTGTTCTTATTCTGAAACACATGCAATCAACATCAAAGACCCTTTACTATAATACTATAACGATACACCTTAACAGCAGTACGATAATAAACAATCAATAGAAAGAAAATGCCACATGGCTAAAGAGATCCGCTAAATTCGGCCAGCGTGGTGGTCGACATGCTCCCAGCCCATCACTTGCATAGGAAGGCACTTCCGAGGCAGCATAGTACCCTGCGCGATTTATCATGTTGTCAATGTGTACACGCTGGCCTTGGCCAATATAAAGCAATGCCCCCATCCCCATCCCCATGCATATTGAAGGAATTCATATTCCGATTAAAAAAAGTGCGCATGATCGGCATATCTGGCAATTTCATAGCTCGTGAAGCTGAGATATAGAGTATCTAATGCAGAGCAGCATAGACGACATACTTCGTAATGCGACCAACAAAATTAGAGGGCAAAAAGCGACCGAACAACCCAGGACCGATTGTTCAAGCTGGATGTCGGACAGTTATAGTCTGTAGAAAGACATTTCGACCTTTCACGTTCAAGAATCAGGCTCCAGACTCCGAACTTCAGACAAGAAAAAATTAGGAGATTACATTAGAGAAAAGGGAGAAGATGCATGACAGTGATATACATTAAAAATATTAGAGAAAACTTTTGATTAATTGTGTCCACCGCTACTGTGGAGCCAGACGCGTTGACAGAGCTTCATAGGCTGGAGGAACCGCATCGGAAGGAATATATTCCAACCCATCCGTTCTCGCTGTTGAAGCTGCCGGAGAAAAGTTGCGTTGGCTACTATCGAGTGAAGTCCCGTCGCTCCTCGCTTGACCAGAGGGTGGAGATACAGCTCGCCCCGGACTCTGTTCCATTCTATCACGCTTCAGATCAGATAGTGATGCGAAGCCCATATGTCCAGGATGATGCGGGAAGGGAGAAACGTTATCGCTTGAGGAAACGACAGGCATAGACGTTTCTGCCATCTGAGCCGACGCATCTGATTGATCGAAATTAACTTTCATGTCCATCAGAAGAGAAACGACTTGACTTACTGTTTGCTGGATAAGGGACTACGTGATTGAAGGGCAGAGATTGTGATTTTCTGGAGCTTCTGAGGAAATACCAGAGCATAAGGAAAGCCAAAACTATAAGCACCACACCTCCCACAACCCCGCCAACTATAGGGCCAATAGGAATGGATTTCGTACTCGCATTGACCTGAGTTATACCCGTTCCTGATGTAGGATTGGCTGTAATGGGAACAGATGTAGTCGTTGTCGAGGTGGTCGTCAGATTTGGCATTGTGGTAAGTGAAGAAAAAGAGGGAGAATAGACCATGTAGTCGAAGATGAATGTTTGATTCTCGATGTCAGTGATGTTCATAAATAGGGTGTGATTGCCGGAGGAGAGCTCTTTTTCGTAGAATTTGAAGTTGATAGCGTCACCATCTCTACTGACATGTTCAGGCGAGTTTGTGGTGACAGTATAAGTTTGAAATTCAGTGACGCCGTCAATGGTATACATCGCAGCAATACTGCCGATATTCGACCATGAGAATATCCCGTAGAGAGCAATTGAAGTGCCTTTCATTGGATATACACAGTGCATGAGTTTCCAACCCATCTGAAATTTTGAGCAACTCACCTGAAAACTGGAAAGTCATCGTATCTCCGACATTCGTGCTCCTCCTTGTCGTATTCCCTATCGATTGCCCATCTGGAAGGGTACCAGCATTGAACCCACTGCTATCGTTGATCCAATGGCCATCATATTGTAAAGCGGGATCGCTATCATCAACAAAGATATTTTTGTTGGCTAGAGACGTGTTGGGTCCAACCGTGATGAGCGCCATGTCGATAGCAGTTCCGTCCAAGTGATCGACTGTAATTGTGTGCTTTCCATCGGGCAATACTGGGGATTGATACCACTGGATGTATGCGGGCGGTTGAGCAACTCCATAGCTCGCATTGTAAGGTGTTCCGCCATCTATTGAAAAGGTAGCGAATTGATCAAAAGTATTGTCTGGGGTGTTGCCAATGAACGCGATGGAGGTTCCTGTATACCGTTCCATAAGGTATTTCGTGTGGTTAAGAAGGCCATGAAATACCTTCAAATGTAAGAGTGAACGAGCCAAATTTTCCGTTCCCAGCAAATGCGGGGTAATTCGAAGTGTGTTGATACCATTGCACAAGTGCGCTGACGGTCCACGTTCCACCACCGTACTGTATATCTCCGGTATTATCGTCAAGAATCACTCGCAGTGTTGGGCTGGCCATTTTCGTCGTGTCGGTGGTCGTGAGCTAGAAGTACAACAGTGGGCAGCTTGACTCTCAAGCGTCGATAACACTTTAAATATGCACGTACCGAAGGGGAAGCGGCGAACGTTGAAACGTTGAAAAATCATCCCGTACCGCCTTTCTTGATTGAGTGTGTCCCTGAGCTTAATCTGCGGCTACTAATGGCACCGCATCTCATCGCTTTTGGTCCAAAACACAATCATGAACGCGAATCCGAGGCGGCGGCATTTTTTGTGCATTCAGAGGCGGAGCTCGTCCTAGATAGTGAGGGATTTCGTAGTCTTAACGATGGTGAAGAAAAGCTGCTGGCATCATATATACATAGCTATGATGAATCTGAGGCTGCCACAACCTAGATGTCAACCGTCGTCGATCCATCGGTCACAGCAGGCAAGCTTTAAATATCGTCTCGTGATGGTTCTCACAAATCCGATTGGCTTCATATTGGCTTATTTCCCGGCGTCCGAACATAAGGCGCTCGTGGAAATCAGCTTATTTTTGCCGATCCTCAGTTTGCACGATGGCGGTTTGCATACAAGCAACGAGATCAATAAGTAGGCGAACTGATCAACGGCAATGAGTCTGATTGACTGTGATTTTCTCTGCAGGATTTGACATGAAACCTCAAGGCCTCATGCTTCCAAGACCAGGAACAGCATCGACACACTACTGTCCAATGGAAGCTTTAAGACTGGCGGATTCTTACCAACGTCCGAGTGAAATGGTTGGCCTGTAATTACTGGTAGGAGGTAGTCCCATGAAGGATGTCGTCTAACCCTATAGCAATATAAATGTCCCAAAACAAGAGAGGGGAAATGGTATATTGAAGGCTGGTGACTCATGTAGCCTTTCGAGAAAAGAGCTTCATACGCAAGCAGTCGCGAACCAGAATCTGCACCCATTATCTGCGCAAGAGCAAAATCTGGAACCACAAGAAAGGCGCCGCTTTGTCATCGATCTTGAATGGCTTTCATCGGTAGCTTTACTAGAGAACGGTCGGCGAATTGTTCGCGTTGATGTTCTTCTCGGACCCTGCTCGACTCTATTTTCGACCTCATACAAGGACCCCCCTTCTTGCTGCTGTAAGAGAAAGAGGTATTGTAATTGCAGATATTGAGGTGTCAAACAGCTGGAAAGACGTTAAAGAGTATTTGGCTTGACGAACGTCCTTCTTTTTTAATTTTGTGCAAAGAATCATCGCAAATGAAGTTCATCGTTGTCTACGTATGGCTCGAATTCTGAAAGTGAAATTGGCTAGATCTAATTCGAGCTTCGTCCGCACAGATGGAGAGTCTACCAATGACGGTTTCAACAAGAGCAGCCTGCATATTCTTTCCTTGCATCCCGAATGTTATCCACAAACGTGAGCGTCGAATTTTGCCCAACAGTGACGAGCGCCATATCGAGCGCTGTATCATTAGCATGATCGACAACGATAATAGCTGTCCGTCCGACAGTGTAGATGATTGGCATCATTGAGGGTATGACTGCATATCAGGGAGCTTCATAGGTCGAATTGTAGGTAGTTTCGTCGTCCAACGCATATGTCGCATATAGTGAAGTACTAAGTGATCGTTCCCATGATACATTTTCGTCAGGACGTTTAGCAAAAGGATAATATATATATAAAAACCTTCAAACGTCAAAGTGAAAGAGGCGAAGACACCTTTTCCAGTATGAGGGGGATACGCTGTCGCATCATGATACCATTGCGCCCGCACATTGAGAGACCAGAGTATTCCACATCGGCAGCTGCTGGGCACCTATGTCGTTCGACCGAGAAGGAAAAAAATCAAAAGGGCAACAAGGACGCCTGAAGGATTGGCGTTGGTAAACCTTCGGTCCATAATTCAGGGAAATCGGAACAACACACATCAAAACATACGCTCGACATAGTATACAGGGACTGAAATACTGTACTTGGACACTCCATATACGACGATCGCCGATTGTCTATAGACGGTGGACGCGATGGTGTTGTCTTGATGCAACAGGTTGCTATTGTATTTTTTGAGAGTTTGGAAGTTCCATTCTCAAAAAAAAAAGAGTCAAACTGGCTGGGAAGACCGTGGTGGTCGGTTGCGTGATTGAGAACTGACAAAATAAGCGCAGCAGTCAGAGTAACCGCGAGTGATTTGCATAGCCGTATATGCACAAACTCTGATAGAAAAGTGAAACGAAGCTGAAGCGCTGAAGATTGACACCTTGCAGCATTGGACACTCTCGAAATGCTTTGCTTCAGAGTTGGGATCGGTTCAAGGTCTTGAAAGTCGAAGAATTCGCTCGGAAGATGCTTCATCTATAGCTTGGATTGCGATAAGTGCCCAGAAGCAGATGAAGAGGATTCTGAGAAGGCTGCGGGCCTATCCGGAATTTCGCCACATGAATGTCAAGTATTCGGGAATTGTGTCGAACAGCAATACGGGTTTCCATTTGCGACATGATATCATGAAGAAATTCTTGATTTTGGCTGAGGAGCCTTGAATGAGAAGAGTTATCTTGGTGACTCAGATCATCGAGGACATCCGTAGAAAAAATCGAGATTATATTGAACAATAGATGTAGGAAAGGTCTGACACTCACGGCACTACAAGTCTAGTGGGCGAGTTCTTATACCCGGCCAGGCGTCTCTCTGCGCTTTACCTGAATCGCCTCGCCTTATGTTGGGTTCATAGGGCGGGCACTGTCTATGAGGTTGCGATGAAGAGACGGAGTTGGTGGTCGAGCAAATTTATATCTGGCCATATTTGGTGGTATTTGGTTTGATTGCCGGTCCAAACGTGACCCGAGGCGTCATGACGTCGGTAAAAGCTGCTTTAGAAAATAGAGAAAGAGATGGTTTCTCTGGATGGATGAGCTCGATTAGTGATTATACTTTCCTACAGATATACAAATACGTATACAGATGCGTTCTGGGTCATTACATATTGTCATCTAGCCACTCCTCCAGCGGACCAATGCCAGGCTCTGACGAAGCCTTCTCACTGGATTTTGGCGACGTAGATGTAGCCACGAAAGATATTTCTCCCCCTTCCCACTCATCGAATTTGAATGTCGATCCTTCCTTTTCTCCACATTCGAGACCACCCATATCAGATCTCTCGCCTTCCTCGCCCAGTCCCTCGATGTTGACGCCTCCAACCTGGAACGCCCTTCGCTTCTCAAGCTCTCGTTCGAGAACAGACTTGACTCTGTTAATTGCAAGCGTACTGGGACTCGTATTTGATGCCGAACTAGTTTTGAATAGGTCGGCTTTGTGGGCGATAATCACCAGCGCAGGTTGGGCTTGGGACGGCGGCAAGGAAGTGAGCGCATGTAGCACCATATGAAGATGTCTGGATGTGGGTCAGATTTCTCTTGCTGAGTTCAAAAATATTGCTGATACTCACTCAGCGACTGCTAGAGCGTTGCGCGAAACCGTGTTCGCGTCGACAACAAAACCAATGGCTCTCGTGGTAGGCAGATATTCCTCAAATTGGTTCCTGAGTCTGGGATGACCAGGAATGTCGGTAATTTGGATGGTTTTGTTGGAAGACAAGGTTAATATTGAAGAGTTAGGTTGCATTGATGTCTGTGTTGAGGGTGACTGTCCTGAGATGAGCTGGCCAAGAGTCCGTTAGGTTACCTAGGTTCGTCTGAGGAAAACAATACTCACTTGACAGAATATAGTCGTTTTTCCCGAGTCCACGGGCCCAACAAGCAAAAAGGTGTTTCCTTTCGATTTTGTGCTCTTCTTACTGATAAAGAAAAGGACTTTGAGGCAACGGATGAGGTAAATTCTGGAGAAATATTCACTTGATACTCACAGACCAAAAGCAGCGCGATAACTAGCGAGCCAAGCGCCAATGTTTGGGGGGTGAATGTAGCTGTAATCGGGAGCACCTCTGGCGTCTCTTGAGGCAGTTCGGCGTCCATGGCAGATCGAGTATGCGTTGAAGGTCACTGGCAGGATCAGAGCCAGTGACGCGGAGTTTATGGAGCGTATTTGGAGATGTTGACACCGTCAACCATTGGTTAAGTCTACATCCGTGCGGCAGCTGCGAGGCTTTTCGAGCTCTCCCAACGACCATTCTCTACCATTCTAAATTTACAAGAAGGTAGCCGTTATTTCTCTATATCTTCTTTAATGACTCACTCAGCTCATTTTTCTCATCAGAGGTTTCGCTTTGGTTGAAACTTGACATTCGTGCTGGCATCTACTAGTATTCTATCGACCTAATCAACGATGAGCAAAGCGATTCCAACTTCAGCGAAATGCAGAAATTTTCCTCTCGAAATATACGACCGTATATTTGATGGACTCAACGAGGAGGAAGACTGGAAGACACTCAAGACATGCTCGTTGGTTTGCAGCGCCTTTCGATCCTTATGCTCTGCACGTATTTGCCACTATCACAATTAGCCTCGTGTCTTCAATTACTCTTCGCTACGTAAAACTCAAGGACGTTATGCAAGAAATTTTATTTCCGGGCGGATACACAAAGCGTCTAAATCTCATGCTTACAGGCAAGGAATTTCAGGAAAACCATCCGGATCCCGCCTCTACCATTCTGAACGGCTTCCTAAACATAAAACTCCTGTCCATCCGTTGCTACGACACAGCCTTGATTTGGACGAAGCTTCCTAACGCCTTACGATTGTCTATCGAGCGACTGGTATCTTCGTTGACTCTCATCGTCCTTGACCTGAAATGCGCAATAGTTCATTTTCCCTTAACATCGATGTGGACCTCATCGTGCTCCCTTACTGATTTGCGAATCAGGCGCAGAATGGAGTCTTCCAGCATATCAGGCTCTGAATGTTCTTGCAAATACCCCTCCACCAGTTCTAGAATATCTCAATCTTGATATCTCAAATAACTCGGAAGTTGTAGATCTATTTCTGAACTCGAAGCGCCCGGATAGCCTGCCATTTATTGACTTCTCTTCGGTTGAAGAACTCTTGCTCAATGTCTCCGGGGAAATTTGTCGACCAAACGACATCTTGGGCATGATGCCAAAGCTAACGAACCCCAGCATTGCAAGTAAGTGTTTTCATCGTTTTTAAAAGTCTTGCATATATGCTCAATATATACACGACAGTCAATGAAACATTTTTAACTTGGCACAATGGAACCCCTCGACTTTTTGCCTCCGATTATATTGATCTGTCTTCACTTCCAACTCTGAAGGATTTGCCATTGATGTATTCAGTCAGCAGTGGAAGCGAAGATCCGTATTTTGGAGCAATAGACGAATTGGCATCTCTAGCCTCTTCTAATTGCCGCATTGAAAGTGTGTCGTTAGAAATGCTGGTCGGGATGAGAGGATGCACAAGCGATCCAACTATCTGGAGGAAGCTGGAAGATGTTCTCAATACGTCGAATTTTCCTTTCCTTTGCGAAGTTACTCTTCGTATTGAAGTTCTGTCTCATTTCATGGCTGAAAGGGAAAAGCAGGTCCGCCTTCCAGAAGTATGTATGAAACGGCTTAGACTGCTGACTCAACTCGCTTTCAGCACCCTTTCAAAGGACCCGCAGATTCAATTTGATTTTACTGTACTCTGTATTCAGGCGCAATAGCGAGTTTTGCTTTACTACCATCATAATCGAGTACAAACAGTATTTCTAATGCAGTAACTAGTGAGCAGAAATCGAAGTCCAGTGGTTATATACTAGTTTGCGTCTACGTTCCTCAGTCGGATGGCCATGCCAGTTGAATGCAAGGCGAATGGGGGCTGTCCCGGCATTGATAATGGGCGTATTTGGATCTATTGAATGTTGACGCCATTGCCAACTTCATCGAAATAAGCGTCCTTAACCTCTTGAACCAACGTTGATGTCGATCTCTTCTTTATCAACCTCATCAGAGCGCTATCTTGACGGTAATCAAATTTAAAGAATCGTCTTTCTGCAGGATTGACGCCCAGCAGCAGTCAGCGTTTAGCATCGGACCTCACCGATTTTATCTGGACACTTTTCTTGGTGTCGCCTAAGGCCTTGAAGAAGTTTGCGATCGCTTTCGCCTTGGCCTTACCATATCTGCTTGGAATAAATTGTGATAATTAACTGGAGAATTGGTCTGATCCGAAAGTGCGCAATACCCAACCATTTATGAAAACAACACATCTCTTTGTTGGCGACACGACATCATCCATACAAGACATGCTGGCCGGTCGAAGAACATGCGTTATCCGTGGACGGGTTTATACTGATGATTTCGATATGGAGTCCATCGCAGGCGACAATGGCATGCCTATCAACGGAATGTCCAGCTTCAAGTACGCCAATAGAATACCCAACGGAGAAACAATCCGACACTTCTTCCAGTTAGCAAACGAAGATATGGGACATACGTTAGGAGGAAACAAGTACGAAAAATGGGTGCTGCAAGCCTTGGTCACCGACAAGCTGTTTCCCAGTAGAAAGTTGATAGATACTATCTATAGTGATTTCGTTCCAGCCGCATTCGCGCAGGTATCTGAATGTAAGTGATCAACGTTCAATATTCAATTTCGTCCAATCAGCTATCTAATCTGCGCTTCGCTTCCCATCGAAGACTACAAATGCTTATGTGAGAAAGGTTTCGTACATTTAGATATCGACGCCAAAACCATGAAATTTCGGAAAAACGGCAACGAAATCTGCATATTATTGTGCGACTTTGATCAGTCACGTTCTCGGTGGGACCAAGCTCAAAATAGAGAACCGGCACTCGAATGTATATAGCTGTATCTGCTCTCAAACAATATAATTTATCTGTACGAACCACATTTATGACTTATGTGGGTAACGCGGCAAGCGGGATTGGAGGGGAATTGGTCTAATTGAATTTTCGTTTTTTCGCTTTGGCATTTCACCGATGCAATTTTTCGGGACCCCAAACACCAAGTTGGCTAGTATGCGTCGTGTGGGTACCCAGTGCGTCTCATATGCTAACATTTTGGAGTCCATCTCTAGCTAAGTAACGGCAAAATGCCCTCAAAGGGGCAGTGCGGAGTACAAACATCCCTCTTTGGGTAAAGCGCCAGTGGATCGTTGTTGCTACCGCTCCTCGAGCCTCGCGCCTCGACGTCATATGTAAACCATCCCCACCCATACGGAGTAATTTTCTACTTTTTGCTTCCTTCTGTGGAGGTGGTTGCCAGCTGACATCACACGGCAGCGGCGCCTTGCGTTATTTGTGGAGCACACCACCACTTGAGGAGAGGCAAAGAGGTCGACAATTTTGCCGTTAGCTGTCAACCAATTGGCCCGATGCATTTTCATATCACCAGTTGAGCAGATCGACTTCGGTGGGCCATTTTCGTTCCAAGAGCACTTTCAAGTTATTCTAATATGGCACCGAAAATGTTCAACGTTCCCACCCTCCAAACCTTCAGCGCCACTCCTAAGCTACCTGGTCCAACACCCTGTGCATCATACCTGTTCAGTGCAAACGAAGCTCAGTGTTTTGGTTCGGGCTACACCTAATCTCACCCTGCTCAAGTGCTGCCGGTGTCTATATCAACATAGGTATGGACGCAGAATCAGCTACTCTAGCCTCCAATCTCTTTGCTAATGCTTTCCCTTCGGCTCAATAAGGCTCTTTGCTTATAATGTCGAGCGATAAACAACCTGCGGATTCCCAGGGCCAGGATATTACTTCTTACAGTGAAGGTGCAATTGTTCCTCAACTTGACGGTGACAAGTACCTACCTCCGATCGAAAACCCCCCCAATGCTCCATCCAGACGAAATACGCTACGCGAGGACTCAGAGGAAGCGACAATTAGACCCATTTCGAAGATCCCTGACACTGATATTCCTAGCAAGGTTCCCACTAAATTGCGAGTTGGTATAGGACCAGGAAACGATACGAAGAAGGAAATAAGGTCGGCTTCAAAGACCCGGGCCTGGGATCTGGGGACAGCGAAGTCAGGCCGTCTGCCGTTCTCGCCCATAGATGCGTATAATGGGCAGGCTCAAGATGATCAAGGGACTTCACACCTTGGGTTTTTATCGAATTCGGCCAATCATAGCAAGCGAAGTCAAGCTCCTCCAGCACAATCTCGTTCCTTGCGCGCAACTTCCCTTCTAGCAATGCGTCATATGGACCACTCAAGGCCTGCAAATGATATGGTTTCCGCTACCCTGAAGATGCCAACACTGGAGAAGGGGAGAGACTCGTTGATGAGAAATGAGTCGTACCAACCAAGACCTTCAAGCTCCTATGCAGCGAACGATCCATATAATCTATCTACTCGGAGGACCACTATGGATGCTCTACCAACAGTGGCAACCCATCAACTTACGCAAGATGGCGTTGAGTCCCGTCCGGGCCCCTTTGTCAATGACTCATATCACTTGCCTCTTCGAAGGACAACTATAGGTGCTTTACCAACAGAGGCCAGCCAACATTCTGAACGGGATGATATCGGCTTACGTTCCAGAAGACATCTCTCAGATACATGCCTTTATATTCCTTCAGAACGCCTGCCTTCGTCTGAGAATCACCCATCTACCGACCATGCATTCTCTTCGCCAGCCATGTTGCCCAATCGAAGCTCCTCGCTTCTAGTGCCAGTCTCCGACGCTATCAAATTCGGCTACACGTTGTTCCGAAGCCGAACAGCAACTTCTGACAATGAAGACGAATATGTCGCTCAGCTGCCCATCGTCACGAAAGTTTTCCAATTAATATATTTCCTCATTTTACTACGTCTTCCATCTCTCTATTTTCGAAGAATTTCTTGGCTTTTTGATACAGCAAATTTGAGCCTCTTCGAGATTACGGAAATGGCATTTACAACCTTTGACGGAGCAGACCCTACCGACAAGTCCCAAATGACTTCGGGCCCGAAAACACACGAAAGAGAAGAGTCTGAACTTCCACCTGGTTACGGCAAACTGAAGAAAGCTTGGGAGGATCTGATTGATTCCTTCAAACATGAATGGGAAATATTCAATGTTGTTTCGGCTTTACTTCTAACGTAAGTGCGCAAAATGAATTCTTCGTGCGAGTATAATGTGCGCTAAAGGATGGTTTGCCAACTTTTTAATTATAGCGCGATTCTCACTATTCTGCAGATAGATGCCGCTGCAAGTGATCCAATCACTAGATATGCTGCCCTTTTCTCTTTGATGTATGCATTGACGAGCCTCCTCTTCTCAAGTATTTATATACTAGGATTTGGTACAATCATGCGGAAAACCTATATAACGTCAGAATGTGCAAAAGTGAGTGGAACAAACTTAATATGCGACTAAGTAACCCTTTATGCAGGTCGCTCTTGATTCAAATCCATCGGTCATGTGGAATCTATGGGTGATGTTAGCGATGCCCTCTATATGGCTTACTTGGTGAGCAAGCTTGAATATACAGACAATATATACTATAATATTATTATTAGGTCCATAATTTTTTTCATTGTCACCATAATGTCATTTATATGGCGCACCAATTCAGCAAATGCAATGCCTACCTTTATACTATCATCGACAGGGTTGCTCGTCGTTCGTATCGCTTTGAGCGCCGTTCTGGGATTGGGGATCCTCGACGTAATACTTGTAGCGAACACCTTGCGGCTATATGCCGACGCCGCCAATGACTGGAAGAAATATGTAAATTTGTGGAGGCAGGCATTGAAGAGGGAGAAAATGCAAAACGACATGCATACGGTGCATGTGACGACTTCTGCTCCGACAGGCGATCACCTTCCACCGTCACTACCACCAACGCGCACTTCCCCGGCCAGTCCCTCCTATGATTCAGATAATAACATCCACCGTGAAGAGGATGAATCTTCCTGCACACGGCATTATGGAAGTCGACTGTGACTCATATTCAAACTCTTCGGAGCAAACTTCCATCTCGCGACGAAGCGATCAGCCAGGAGGTTCATGCGTTTGGCCATCGTCTTGCATTCCTGTATCCAGAAGTCCGACTATGCTTGCTCGTCATGACGACACCTGGACCAACTCGAACGCCAACAGCAATACCCGTCGTGTGCAAGTCGTAGAATCTGGACATGACCACAATTTGAATCTTCAAGGCCGCGTGCGATTCCGTTCTCCTCTAGAGTCTACTTCCTTACCTAGTGTCGATGCCACTGTGGGCCCGTTGTCCTCGTTGTCATCGGCACCAGCGTAGATGACGAAGGAAGCTCTGTAATAATGGTTTTTAAAACGACTCTATTTCTATACAAACTGCTTCTTCCATTCATTCATACACGTTATTGGGGGGGGGGGGGAAAGTCTTGGAACGAAAACTTCTAACTAAATTTCGATACCTTTAGCTCAAATTTTCTATGTCTAGTGTATGTGCATACATGTATATACATTTCATGTTAATCCGATTCTAAACGTATTATGAATTCCGGAATGCCTTCCATATGCTCCGTTTTCTATACAAGAATCAGATTTATGCCTTCATGGACAATTTGGTCGGCGACTGAGATCATCGATGGTTATAAGTACTCGAGTACGTCTATATGATCATGTTGCACTGCTTCATAGCACCATACCGACGTCGAATCTGCATAGTTGGACTCGTCTCAACTAGCACTGAATCTCAGACAAATATCTTTTTATTTGTAAAATCGAAGAATTGACAGAGAATACATCATCGTTCACCAACGTTTGAATCAGCTTTCTACAAACCAAGCACTACAAAAAAAGAACATCGAAGTCGAAAGAACACCAACATATACCCAACCAAAGAATATTAAACAACTAAAATGCCTACTACTTATCGAACAAATTCTAACCGAAAAATCCTATAGTCCGAAAGCCACAAATGGTAGAATTTAACGGCGACCGTTGGGGTCGTTGACGTCGCCGGAAATGTCAGTGGGCTGGACGTTGACGCCAGTGGAGAAGGTCGCAGTGGCAGCGGGTGCAGAGCTGTCAGTAGCCGCGTCAGTCACATCGGCAGTAGACGGAGTGTCGGTGGAGGTTGCATCAGCTGAGTCGGTAGATGTAGCATCAGTAGAGTCGGTAGAGTCAGTGCTGTCAGTGGCATCGGTGGAGTCGGTGGAGTCAGTCGAATCCGCAGAGGAGTCGGTGGAGTCGGTAGAGTCGGTGGTATCGTCAGTGCCATCGGTCGTGTCGTCGGTTCCGTCAGTGCTGTCCGTCGTACCATCGCTGCTGACGCAACCGCAGGTGTCGACATCGGCGGACATTCCGAAGGGGCATGTACCATCTAGTGGGCATATGTTCAGCATTTGAAAAACCAATGAAAAGATATTGAGCTTACCAGAACCGAAGGGGACCATGGAAACGGTGGGCGATCCAAAGAGACCAGGGTCGCAGCCCTCCAATTGCTCGTTGTAGACGCCGTGGAGCTCGACGTTGACAGGCTCTTCGAGGCAGTAAAGACTTGATGGAATTATGTCGAGGATCTTCACCGCGTTCCTGGCATGTCTGCGGTAGGAAAGCGCGAAGTTGATCAAATCATCGCTGTTGCGGATTCCCTTGGACTTGGCAAAGGTGATCATGGAATCAGCAATGAATTGCTGGTCGCATGAGCCGGCAGTCTCCAAAAGGGCGTCGATACCGTTGAAGCCAGCAAGGTTGGTGCATGGATCGTCGGTGAAGATGTCACCTCCGCTGTTAAGGCAGAGAGTCTCCCAGGTGGACACGAAAGTCGAGGCCTCTTCCTCGAAAGAGACCGAGACCGAATCGTGCTCGGAGAAGACATCGACGTCACTGGAGTCAAAGCCGCCAAAGTCGCTGAAGTGGTGGTCGCGCGCCCAGAAGCGGGTGGAGCGGCGAGTCGCAGTGGTGTTCGCAGCAGCGGTGGAATTGTCAGTCGCAGTTGGGTCAGCGACTGTGGTGTTTCCGGCGAGAGTTGGATCAGTGGTGGTGGTGTTGCTGGGAAGCGCAGTGGTGGGGTCAGTCGAGTTGTCCGACGCGGTGGGATCAGCGACCGGGATATCGGTGGCCGATGGGTCTGGGGCAGAAACGGATCCAGAAGGAACAGCTGCAACGCAGGCAGGAGGTGCAGTTGTGCGACTAGATATTGCAAGTCAATATATGATTTTCAAAGTATTTTTATACGAGGTGCATTACCTTTGCAGGACGTAGCGGCGGCTCACAGGGACGGAGCTGTGCCTGCGGAAGACGACACGGTCTCCGAGAGGAGAAGCCGACACGGACAGGATAGCGGAAAGGACGACTAAGCCAAGGTTCTTCATGTTGATAATGTAAGAAAAGAAAGAAAAAGTTTCTAAAAAGATTAAAAGAAAATGAAGGAGTGAAGAAAGGAGCAGCCGGGCTCAAAAGATTAAACGAAGAACGAAGTACGGAAGATGATTGCATGCCCCCATGCTTTTATACTCTGCAGGAAGAACCTGTGTTGGGAAAAAAAATGACACCGGCAGTGTAGTTTGCTGATACCTTAGAAAAGAGCTGTCACCTACAAAATGCAGGGCGCTGTTTTATAGCGCCGAGAATCCAAGGATAATTTAAGCATTGAATTTGATGCATCATTAGGACCGCAATCAGGATAACTGGTAGAGCGCCGATTGTATCGAACTAACACAAAGAGGAGGCGCAATTACGCATGACCAGCAAGAGAAAGACATCGTCGAGGAGCTTTTCCAACGGTGACAAGGAAAGGTGAGGATGGCCATGAGGCAAAGCACTGTGAAACAACATATATAGACTGACTTTGAGCGCAGAATCGTCATTGAGAGGTGTCAAAGAATCCAAGGTAGTGACAAGCAAGCAGTGCGTCCGTGATGTATACCTGGGTACATCGCCCAAGAAATGACAGTCCAGGTGATGGATTTCGACACCGGAGGCCTTAAATTTTGATATGATAGGCATGATATGTGGTCCTTGACTACGAGTAAAATGCATGCTCATTTCACATAGAGTTGCAATGAATATGATTAGCCAATTATTCTCTCAGGCATATAGAGAGAATCCACGAATAACGAACGGGTCCGTCGCGGTCGCATCAACGACGAGGCTTCGTGATCATGAGCGTTCATAGGCGCCATTCCGCTCGAGAAAGTCATAGCACAGGGTGCGAGATGAAGGTATGTTGCTTCCAGGAGACAAGATAAGAGACCTTGTTCATCTCTGCCTCGGATGATGGTGGCGAAAGAAGAGGATTGGGCCGAACTCAGGATCTGAACTGCGGGCCGAACATGATGAGCGCTTACGCACGTGATGCCAAATTTTTGAAATCTGTTCGCGTTCAAGCGCAACTAACGCATTGATATTCCTTCATGTCTACCTAGGAGAAGTTCACAGCCTTTATCAACTTCTCTCTCTGAAAATCAGGAACATGGTCGTTGCATCTCCAATGAATGTTGACGTTTCCTCGCAGCCTCCACGAAAGAAGCTTCGACAGGACACCTCCAACGTTGCCGTCGCAAAACTCACTAAGGAACCCCGCCTTTTCGTTCCTTTTAGGGCCCTTGGATTGATCACGAACCATATACCATTCGTACTACAAACTCGGTCGCATAAAGGCGCCACGGATGGGCCCAAAATTCATATTCTAACATGCCTTGGAAAGTCATGGGTGTTATGGGAAGGAGGGAAGATGACTCTGCTTTTCGTTGGTATGTATGTCGTTCGGATTTGGCTTTTGGTGAAAGATGACCTTGATTGACGATATTTTAGGCCCGGAAGCACCAGATCATATCTCTAGTATGGCGATGGATGGGAATGAAGTTTGGCTAGCTTCAGGAAGTTATGCTATAAAGTACTTACGGGGGAAAGAGGTGCGATCTATCAGCGAACAAAAGATCCTTTACTCACCGCGATCTAGATACTACGTCTACCTAATCCACTCGGAACGAATCTTTCGTTCATCACGATTTTTGGCTCGCAACTACTTGCACTGACGGAAAATGGGGACCGCATGTTTCTCTGGAATACGGCCAGTGGAGGTGAGGATCATGCTACTTTAGATGTATTTCAAGCTAATCAACCACCATGAATAGAACTCGATGCAACCATTACTTTCGATGCCAACTTCTCTGCAACGTCTATTCTTCACCCTGCAACATATTTGAACAAAGTCGTCGTCGCAAGTAGCCAGGGTGACATGCAGTTATGGAATACGCGAACCCAGTCCGTATTACTTTCTACACATTCCTTCTATTTGAGTTCTCATGTTTTATTTATCATAGAACACGAATTCACGAATTCAGCGCTGCACGCCTATTGTCAAATCCTAACATCAGTGCTTCCGGATCGAAGTCTCATGGAACTTCTATAACTGCCATGGTTCAATCTCCGGCTATCGATGTTATAGGACTGGGTTTTACTTCAGGAGAAATATCAGTCTACGATGTGCGAGCAGACGAGCGTCTCATGCGGATGTTCATGGAAGGTGGTGATATCAGGGCGCTTGGTTTCCGAAGTGGTTCGTTCTACGAATATATTATAATTGGTTATGTATGCTGACTATTTCTATAATGTAGATGGACATCCAGTCCTGGCTTCTGCATCTTCTGCAGGCCACATCGCCCTGTGGGATCTTAATGAAGGAGGACGCCTACTGCACATGATTCGAGGAGCCCATGATGCAGCGATTACAGGTGTGGAGTGGGTGCCTGGGCAGCCTGTTCTGATTACATCCAGCGAGGACAACAGTGTCAAGGTGTGCATATCTCTATGTTTATTTTTTCCGTTCGTTTAAACAGTTACTTGACAGCAATGGTTATTCGACTCTCCAACTTCACCGCCAAGACTCCTGAAATTCCGATCTGGCCATCGCAATCCCCCACATCTCATTCGATACTACGCGGACGATGGAAAACAACTCCTAACCGCTTCCAGAGACCGCAGCCTTCGTTGCACCTCAGTCGTTCGCGATTCAAGATCGTTTGAGCTTTCTCAAGGCTCTCTCATCAAAAAGGCAACATCGTTGTCAATTCCCCTCGCCTCCCTTAAATTCCCTCCCATCACTTCAATATCTTACTCCTCAGCTCGTACAAAAGACTGGGATGACATCCTCACTTGCCACGGTGAAGAAACCTTCGCTCGAACATGGACGATGCAAAGTAAACGGTTAGGAAAATATAGCTTGGGATTTACCGCCGATTCGAAAGCAAAAGGAAAACAGCGGAATGCCATTGGCCCTGCAAAGGTACATTCTAATTTCGAGCGATGTCTGTTTGACACGATTTGACATTACTTTTTGGCAGGCTGTATGTGTAACTGCCTGTGGTAACTTTGGACTCGCAAGCTCTGCGACAGGCCAAATCGAGATGTGGAACATGCAATCTGGCATCCATCGCAAATCATTTACTCTAAGCCCATGGCCGCCCGAAGTGGCCGCTCGTTTCTATTCCGGGTCTGCAAAACGTAGCGAAAGGTCGGTAACAGGGTTGGCCACAGATTCTCTGAATAAAGTTGTCATTGCGAGCACACTGGACGGGACTATAAATGTATGTTGTGATGCGCCTGCGTTGGCCGTCTTTGGCTGACATTTTTTCTCGAAATAGTTCTTCGACTTTCAAACCACGAAAATAGAATATACGCTTGTGCTACCATCAACGGCAGTTTCGATATTGCTGCACCGTGACAGCGGCTTGCTGGCCGTGATTTGCGATGATATGGTCGTGCGTATCATCGATATCGAAACGCGGAGAGTGGTCAGAGAGCTGAGCGGCTTCCATGGGCGTATTCTCGACATCGTGAGGATTTTTTCTCCTTTCTGTGATAAGACTCGATTACTAACCACGCATCGTAGACTTTTTCTCCCGATTCACGCTGGCTAGTCGCAAGCTCGCTCGACTCTGTGATAAGGACATTCGACGTGCCGACTGGCCGCCTGATAGATGCGTTCCGGACATCAAGTGTCGCCACCAGTATTTCATTTTCGCCTACCAATGACTTCCTGGCGACCGCGCATGTCGATAGTGTCGGTATCTTCCTATGGTGAGTCAAACTACGTCTCCGCACTTAATTGCCTCGTTGCAAAATATCTGATCTATTTCTATTATCAGGGCTAATCGCGCCCAATACGCAGACGTATCATTCCAAAGTGTGAGCGATAGCGATATATTGGATGTCACTCTCCCATCCATGCAAGGCGCAGAAGAAGATGAAAGTGCGTACATTTTATTGATTGTGTATGACACATTTCTGATGTATCGATTTAGCACTGGAAGACGCTCTCACTGCTCTGAAAGTTACAGAAACTCCTGCCGATGTCTTCTCGACGCCGCCTCAGTTAGACGGCGAACTCATCACCCTAACTCTCCTTCCTCGATCGCGCTGGCAAACTCTTCTCAATTTGGAAGTTATCCAGGTAGACGACTTTTCTTGCATATATTCAACTCGAATGGGTGCTGATTGGTTATCTGCTTTTAGCAACGCAACAAGCCCAAAGAGCCGCCGAAAGCTCCTGAACAGGCACCCTTCTTTTTACCTACGCTACCAGGTGTTGAAACGCGTTTCGCACCGGAGGTCAAGGAGCCAAAGAAAGAGGATAAAAAATCTACGCGGAGGTTGGAAAAGGCGAAAGTCGGCGCTGAGAGTGTCTTTTGTCAGAAGCTTGTTGCAGAGGCATCCAATGGAGATTGTATGTTTTTCTTTTTGTTCCCTTCAATGCCAGATCCAGCATTTATTTTTATTTTCTGCTGCAGATGAAGCTTTCTTCAGCTACACCAAAATGCTGTCACCAGCTGCTCTCGACCTCGAGCTAAGATCGCTGCTATCACTGGACAACCTCGCCTTGTTCCTGAACGCGCTCACTCAGCGGTTAACATCACATCGCGACTTCGAAGCCGTGCAAGCGATGCAGAATGTGTTCTTGCGGATGCATGGTGATGTGTTCATCGCTAATCCGGAGTTGCAGTCTGAGTTGGAGAAGCTCGCAGAGGTGCAGCGGAGGGAGAGCCAGAGGGTGTTGGAGTTGATTACGTCGTCTTTGGGTACTCTGGGCTTCGTTAGAGATACTCTTTAGTGTCTGTATGAGAATCGTCATGATTTATATTTGCAAGTCTCGATACAATGACGGTCAAGAAATCGATAACGCACCCTATAAAATTTGGTTCACTCTAGAGTCAAAATCTTTGGAGATGGAAAAAATTTGCTTCAAGAGAACCTACCACCTCTTACTCCCGCGTTTGCCCGACTTCGCAGAATGCTTGACAAGCTAGCAACCATGTTTAAAACGGGTTATGAATCACGAACTATGGATAGAAAAGCTGTGACTTATGCACTTGTGGAAAACGAGAGTCCACCCGACGATTTTGATGATTCTTGGATGATTCAACCCCTGGAGGGCATGTAAACTTCGACATGTTGAGCTCAATTCTTTCTAGTTATAAGTAGTGAATGTGCATAGATGCGCATTTCTCGTAATTTTTTGTAATACATCCTAATAATCCATCTAGGTTGAATCTCAGCCAAATATCTTTTTTTCATTTGCCCAAGTGAGGAATTGACGGGGAATATGTCATTCACCAACGTTGGGATCAGCTTTCCACAAACTAATATGAAGTAAATAAATCATTAAAGATATACTTTCTAGTGCCGGTGTCGTCGTTTGCATTCGCAAGCTGTTTTGCACAATTATCGTATGTCATTGACTGCCATTATGGGTAAATGGGGTTATGTAAATCTACGCCGAACCCATATCCTCAAAAACAATGCCTTCAACAACTGTACGTGCGACCGCCCACCAGCCGGCCTTGCACATAAACCTGATCAATATTCCTATCATCCCCACAAAAGAAAAACCTTTCCAACCACCCATCCAAAATTACCTCCTTCTCTTCCCCAGACTTCGCCGCTACCGCATGCCTATCCGCATCCGCAAGGCCCCATATGCCGGGGTTGCCTGCAGCATCTCGGACATTCACGAAGAGCGCATCGAAGCTCTTTCCGGGTGCGAAGCTCCCGACCTGCTTTTCCAGGCCGCACACCTCTGCGCCGCCGGTGGTGGCGAGGTACAGTAGTGTCGCGATGCGCAGAGGCTTATTTGCGAAGAAGACGGGAGTGAGTGCGGGAAGGTGGGTGGCGGGGGTGTGTGGGGCGTGGAATGCGCATACTTTGGATGCGATGCTGGCGTTCTGGATAGCGTTGAGGATGGAGATGTTGAATCCCCCCGAGACGTCTGTTCCTAGGCCGACCTGTACATACTCTTGTGTAAGTAAAGGACTCCTCTAATTCAGATGAACGAGATTACGAACCTTGATTCCCTTGTCAAGGTATGCCCCAATAGGAGCAACGCCACTATTCAAGTTAAAATTACTTGTCGGGCAATGGCTGATCCCCGTCTCTCGGGCCTTGATAACGTCCGTCTCCTCCTCCGAAAGATGGACAGCATGCGCTAAAATAGTGTTTTTCCTTAGTAAACCGAATTTATCGTACACCCCCGTATAATGGGGTGCAGAGGGAAAGAGGCCCTTCGTATATTCAACCTCTGCCGGATTTTCCGCTATGTGAGTTTGGATGCGGATGGTAGGGTCAGATGCAGCGAGTGTTCCGAGAGACGCTAGGAGCTCGTCGGTACATGTTATTGCGAAGCGGGGGGTAATGATAGGTTGCACTAGAGGCTCTTGGGCGGGGGTAGGTGGTTTGGAAAGGGTCCGTATGTAAGTGATCAGGTCTTGTGTTGCGGTTACAGATGCTTCAACCGTGGGTTCGACGTAATATGAAGGCGAGTCGCGGTCCATGTTGCATTTCTATCAAAATTAGGGTCGTGTGCGCATCAATAACGAGGCAGGACTTACCCCCACGAAAGCGCGCTGGCCGTATTCATGGACTATGTCAGCTAAAATCTTCGTGGATTCTAGGTGTATCGTTGCATAATAGCAGCATGTAGTCGTCTGAAGTTTTTGGTTAGTTGTGAACGTGGCCATAACCTGAGATGCAACATACCCCATTGTCGATTATACGTCGAACGACGGATTTGTATGTGTTCCGCGCGAAATCCACGTCAGAGAACTTGCCCTCCATAGGGAAGGTGATATGCTGAAGCCATCCTAGTAATTCGTATTGCCCTCCACTGCAGAAAATGAGATGATGGGCTGAAGAGCTTTGGAGTAAACGGCACTCACGTTCCAATATTCGGAACTTGCGGCGCGTGCTGTAACGAACTTGAACATAAGCCTTTAGTGGTGGAGAATGTGAGTGGTACTAACCGTATGTGTATCGATGAAACCCGGCATGACAAACGTCCCCTCTGGTATAATCACGACAGGGGCGTCGAGGAGGCCTCTTGCAGCCAGTGTTTCCTGAAGCTCATGACTCGCCACATTGTCGAGCATCCACTCTATGATCCCCGAACCATCCACGGCCAAAAGACACTGGGGAAGGGTAGCATAGCTCATGAGCGACTGTGGGTTGATGACGGCGCCATAGTAGATCGTAGCGGTCGTTGTAGAGGGTGCCATGTATCGCTCTTCGAGAGTCTAGTGGTGGTATACGGGTGGAAGGGTATGCCGTGGCAGGAGAGATAGGGAATACCGGACGGCGCATTATGTACAGCGAAGCGGCGGAACATGCGCGCGGTGGTGGCAGGTCACAGATAAGATCGGCAATGCAATGTTCGGCTCCCAAATCTAATCGCTTCCCCATGCCGCCACACAGCCGCTGCATCATCAAAACGTCTCTGGGCAGTTCCGAGTCGAACGCTCAGAGAAAACTGAAATATTGCAGCACAATCTCTCGGAGTAGCAGTCGTATTATAGACTGCAGTTCGACCAAGTCATACTTATCTACTATCCTTCTCCAAGCTGCAGAATCCAAATGCGTTTTAGAAGAGGGCGGCTTCTTATGCATTTGCTATTTGTCAGTCTTCAGATACTTACTGATGCTTATCTTCCGCCCTTATCGTGAACTCTGGTATTTGAACAATATTCAGATCTTCTAGACCACTCACTAACTGCTGGCTGATCATCCTGACAACTGCGGATTTGAATTTTATTGAACCTCCCACTCGAGAACAAAGAGGAAAGGAAAGAAGGTTCATCCAGAAAAAAATTTGTGTCACACTTCAGAATGATTCTGTAGATTACTCGGGTATCGGGCGGGGTGCATGGCGGACAATAGAAAAAATACCCTAGCAAACTTGTTATGTTTGAAGGAAGGAAACAGCATCAAAATTGGCAAAGGTCTCCGCCACATAGGCACCCGCTCGAGCACCCTAGGACGCCGTGCAAGCTCCTCACAGTCCTCCAAAATCGGCGGTGCATCCCGGGGTAGGCCAAGCTCGATCCTCCGGTTAAACGAGTCGACAAGAAGGTAGGTCATCGCAGCATAGCGCGCCGGGTCTTTCGTATCGGTCGAGTCGTACAGGCCAGCGAGAGCCTGTGGGTGGGAGACACAGAAGTACTCGAGTGCGTTGCGAAAGAGCATATTCCAGTCAAGGATAGCGAACTGGTAGATGCGGTAGAAGCACGCGGTTGCAGTGTCTTTAGTGGGGTATCTGAGAAGCCTGCGCAAGATGTGCCATTGAGAGAGTCGAGAAGTTAGAAAGAAGCAGGTTGAGAACTTGTCGCGATGAGCGGTGAGGTCTTCAACGTTGGGCAGTAGGGGTTCAACATTTATGGGATGACTACAGGATAATTTACGTACGTGATTGCCAGCGTCATGATTAGCGCCGAGCGAGCGCTTATGACTGACGAGAACATAATCCGTGATATTGTTGCATTTAAACACAATTAGGCATGTCATTCAACTTCTTTTTCGAATCCTTGACCTTGATTCTCTTGCCATTCCTGACTTTAACCGTGATACCTGTGCAGTATATTGAACTCGTCAGTCCGCTTGCATTTTGATAACTTGTAGCATGAAAACTCGATGCTCTTACCAATGTCATTCCTATTAAAAGAAACTAAGGAATAGGAGGCAGTCAGCATTGCGTTGAGCTGTGTCGACGCGGGATGCTTGACATGCTGAGCAACGAGCCGGGTAAAATAGTCGCCCTCGCGCAGCGCGAAGGCAAAGAAGGAGATCGGCAAAAAACAGGTGAAACCAAAGTCTATCGCCACAATACCTCCCCGGCTGTCCTTGATAAAATCGTTGCGATTCAAGTCACAAGGGCAGAGGGGCAGACCATAGGCTTCAACTTCAGGTGTGAAATCGACACGCAGCTTGCTCTCCATGTACACCAAAATCTGTGCCGAGCGTCATCCATCAAGAAGCGAAGGTGCAGGTCAAAATGATCACTCACTTCATTTATGTGGTTCTGCAGTTCCGAAACGGAACCGTATGTTACAGGACACGACTCCCAGTCAATGTAGAAGCGGTGCCCGATCGGACCTCCGCCAATGGGTCCTGGAGCCAGAGTAGGATTCTGAATGGCAATGAGAGTCTCTACAGCGGTAGCCACACGCTCTGCGTCGGAATTCTCGCATGTCTCCCCGTCGATGTGCTCCATTACGATGTAGCCACAGATACCCCATGTAAAGGCGAGGTAGACACAAGGGACGCGTACCGAGGCATCCGAGTCCGAGTCGCCGCTGTGGTTCGAGCTGCTCAAGACTTGCCAGACAAAGTCCTGCGTCCGGGCCTCAGCCATAGTGATGGACCGGCCATACTTCACCCAGCAATAGGCAGCTCCATTATCGCCGACAAGAGCGACGCCGCTGATTTCTTTGGCGGAGCGGGATTGGGACTGGCGAGCGGCGTGACATTGCCAGGCGATTGTTTCGGGGTCTGGTACGTTCAAGACGTGCCTGTTGTCAATGACAATGACGGGCATAGTCTGCGACATGGTCATGGAGGAGGATTACAATAACCGCATCTGACGTGACTTTCTAATGCGCTCACCGATAACTCACAAGTACAATATTTTGAAAAGGAGCTTTACTAAATCGGAGATATCCGATGAGTCATCATCCTCTCCTTCCACAGGCATTCGAAGTTCAAAACAGTCGTCGACAGACTCAGCGCGGTTTTTCCAGAACTAAAGAACCAATAAAATCGACGCAATGGCGGAAGTTCGCACAACATGCTCTCTTCGAAGCACATGTTTCGGTCGACTCTTTCAGCAAAATTCTCTTTCGATCCATTACAGTAGACTGATGTGTTTTTGTGCTATGATCCAGTATCCTCAACTAAGACAGTAGCGCAAAAGATTCAGACGGACAATATACGAGAACATCGAAAGAAACCGATACCTCCCTGAACAGCCTTCAATCTGTAACTTGTATGTCCACCCTATTCGACCGCACGGAACCAGGCTTATCTGCCTTGGCTGAATTCAACCCAGTCTGGGTGAAAGTAAGGGTGGCATGTCCATTTGCATCGGTCGTCACCCCATTCACCGTCGCTCCTTGAATCGGAAACAAAGATACACTGCCAACGACGGTGAACGTTACAGGCTGGTTGACGCGCGCTGTGGTGGGTCCGATGAGTTGCAAGATCGAACCCTGGACACCTACAGAGACGAGCGCGAAAAGAACCTTGTCTCCTGCATTGAGTTCTGTCTTGCATGTCTCAAAAATGCCTTGGGAGAAGAAATTAAGGCCGCTGATCCAGATGTCAGCGATGTTGTCTGAGCTTTCGCCTGCAATGGTGCCGATGATGAAGTCATCGAATCCCGAAACGAATAGTCTGTTGTTCTGTCAGATATCATACACTGTCTACAGGATTGAAATGACCTACCCATCGAACGAAAAACCGTTCTGTTTCGCTGCATCATCCAGTGCGGAAAGGGGCGTCGGCCCAGGTGAAGTATGAGCAGCTCCGTTGGTCCCGTCGCATTTATGATTTCCCCCTGACGGTGTAGTGACGTTGTGGCCCGTCGTTAGAACATTGCCCTCGAAGATTGTCTTTTGAGCTCCTTCGATCCGCACGTTCACTTGAGTTGGCGTGTTGGCGGTAGGCGAAGCACACGACGCTGCTGCAGTGAACAGAAGGAATGCGGAAGACAGCCAGGAGAGATGCATGTTTGGAGATTCTGATGGATTCGCTTTCGCCTTTAGTATTAAATAGCGTAGGTCCCAAGTAGATTCTCTGCATCTTAACGTACTTGGTGGCGGGGGTCCATAATTAGTTAGTTCTACGCTTGTTCTCCGTGGCTTTCAAAGCTTCGCATCGAAAGCGGAAAACCTCACAGATGAACCATGACGGTAAATGCTAACGAAGTGGTGACAGGTCGATGTGATAGAATGGGCTAAATCATGGAAATGTTAAATGCTATATTCTATCACCGAATTTTCAACTCACGTATACGAAGTTTTGGCTACACCGCTGTCGCCTATTTGTTAGGTCGGCATTCATGAACTGGACGTACTGCAGTGAAGGTGCAGGCCAACCGACAGATCAATGATTCTGTCATCCGACTGTTGCGCAGGTGGAGGGAAAGTGTACTCTGGTCCTGCCAAGCTCGAACCTCAGATACTTCGAAGTCGCCTTAGATTGTGCGATCGGCTTTTTCATGAAGACTGTGCAATAATTGTAGAGAAGAGTCGAATCCAGGTTGTCCAATCGCAGTAGTGTGAGGTTGAAGACGCCATAACCCACAAAACGCTATGATGATTCTGTCAGTCGAATCACATCACGGTAGAGAAGTGATTGCGCAAGAAAACCGGCTCACTTTCCCCCAATTGCTTTCGAGTTATACACACAGTCCAGTGGGAGTTCAGTTTTAGTAGAAATTGTTGACAAATTCAGAATCAGGGGGAACTGCATCTGACACGACTTACATAAGCACAACTCAACGAACGCAAGTCGTTCAATCATCCATTTTCCTGTAAAGCACAACTACAACCACTGCGATGGCTGCTACAACAACCGCTAACTTCTAAGGGTGTCAATTTACCTGTTAATACGCTTTAAAGATACATGTCAAACTCTGCGAATCCCGAAATTCTGAACTACACAGGCTCTCTGGTCGTCGACCCTGAACTTTTGAACGTTGAACCTAGTTCGACTGGTATATTCACTGGCAGTCAGGTCAGAACTGATTGATATCAGGAAGGATCCATCAAGATTTTTCGACCTTGTATTTTACATGATGGTCTCCAGCACTGCAACCGCCACTCCTGCCCCTTCTTCCACAAGTTCCAGTGATGATCATAAAAGTTCTTCGCGCGAGCCCAAACAACAACTGTCGACGGACCCTAAACTCTTCGGCGAGTTGTGTCTGGAACTTATACACGACAGATCGACAGTTCTTGTACTGAGTGACACGGTGTGAGTACGACATGCACTAGCTGGTCGAGGCACTTGTGTTGTTCGTATGAGTGTCGTTGCGAATCTCTCTGAGGACTGTGAGGACAAGTTCAGCTGCTCAGATCCTGCCACTAGAAGACCTGAAGGAGAGACAAGCGAACAAAATACCGAAGTCGCGGAAGAAAGCACAGAATCGATGTTGAAACATGTTCCAAATGTTCCTCTCTACCAATGTTTTCCAGCAACTCCACCCTTAGAAACGCGCCCCGCGGAGCATTTGGACCAGGGTGTCGACGAGAAGCGAGCGCTACAAGTCTTGGTCACGGAGGAGTTCTATCCCATCACTCAATTGAAGGACGCCGATAGTTTCATAACAGCGATTAGGCAGGTTTTTGAATGTAAGTCAGTTTTGATCTATTTTCGCCGTTTTCTAATCCATTCCTTTGAAGACTACAGGCGGCTTTATGAGGAAGCGCACCTCATGCACGGAGACGTCACCCTCAATAGCATCATGTATCGGAAACAAAATGGCCAAATTAACGGCGTTCTGAGAGACTACGATCTATCACTATTCTGCAACATTTCCAAAGACAGGTCAAACTCCCTACAGCGAACTGGAACCAAATCGTATGTGGCCATTGATCTCCTGAAAGAGAACCCGATTAGTCATTTTTACCGCCACGATCTTGAGTCGCTCTTTTATGGTGTGGTCATACTTACGTCTCGATATCATGATGGTCGAGAAATCGATAACGCACCCTATGCGGATTGGTTCACGCTAGGGTCAAAATATTTGAAATCACAAAAAATTTCATTAATTTCAGGCCCTCAAGAGGAAGTAATGCTTACCCCGTCATTCGAAAAGTTAGTTAGACCTTATGACGATGTTTCGGGAAGGGTATCAAGCAAAACGCACACGTCAAGATGTGCTACGCCGGGGAATAGTAACGGATGTCGAGTCATTTGATGTTGAAACCCTTGGAGGGCATGTAGATTTCGACTCTTTCAGCGAAATTCTTTTCTGGCCCAATCGGTACTGGAGCGTATCTTCAAGTTGCCCTTCTAAATCTGACCATGAAAAGCCGACATTCGATTTTTTGTCGAGTTCTCATTCATGATTTCGACGAGTTGTGGTGATTGTTGCAGATTTTGTAAACAACATTGAACAAGTTGATAACACCATTATAGTGAGAGCATATTACAAGTACTTACAAATACTATCAAGAATTGGTACATTGCGCGCACTTGCGGCTCGGCAATGCCCGCCTCGCCTCTTCCACCAGCTTCGAACGTCTTACCTCATTGAATCATTCTCTTCCCTTGATGCATAGACAACTCTTTGTGCATTTTGTAATACGGCTCACGCGGGTAACAACGGCCTGATACGACCTCACAATCAAAGCCTCTCCGAGATCAACCTGCTCAGCTGCTCAGCTCCATTCGATCTCCTCGTGTCTTGTGTTTCCGTAAGGCTTTTTTGGGGGAACGCCTACATTATGTTTAGCACCTGTTAAATCACATCTTAACCCTGCCCTCTTCCGGGGCCAGTCGTACGTTCATCTTTGATGAGGATACTACACCGACCCATTCCCGACCTGGTCAAAGTCTCGAAGCCTCAATGCGAACGTCTAGGAAACTGCGGTATCACGCAAGCAAATGAAGGCTGACTGCTTCACGGCGGATACCAGCGACAGTAAGATAGTTTCTCTCTTCACAATGGCGCATGAGAATTTGTTGCAGAGGCGCCGGCTTTTCGTTTTGCGGTGGCTTCAGGCGAGTTAAATTTGGTTCTTCGTTGTATTTTATGGGAGGGTTATTGTGGCACTGAGGTAAGTGTATTTTTGATTCAATTGCATGAGTGACACTGACAGGAAATATATAGGAGTCAGGTGATGGATGACATGAACGAACAAAGGCGTAACGTAACCCCAGTACAGTGACACCTTGTTCTTCACGATCGAAACGTGCTATACAATAACGGTCGAGCTCGACTATTGAAGCTGTGAACGCGATGACTAGCATGCTCTTATATGGGTCCATAGGTAGCAACCGTTGAAGCGGAAAAAAACAAAGGCTCTTGAAATCTCGACGTCAAGTCAAGCTTATTGTTCCTGAGTACTCAATGATATACATTGCCTTCGCCCGCGCCCACAGACTCATTAACGACGATTTGTTTCTCCCTTTCACTTGTTCTCTTTCCTTTGCGTTTCTGTTATTCCTTTCATCCATTTTCTTTATTCTGCATTAGTTTATGGCGTCTAAAGGCAGCGATCAGTCACTTCTCGACGCGGGCGTCAGAGATGGATCCTTCGTGCAAGGCAGCTCTTCTGACCTTGGTATGTCATCTAATAAGCATCCTTTTGGTGATTATATTTCTGAACATTGAACACAGCTACCATCGTCGGTTCCTACAACGAAAGCTTTCAACGCCCCACATTCCCTCAATATTCCTCAGTTTCGAGCTCATGCGGAGTTCCTCAAATTTATTGCCGGTCGATGCTATCATCAGGACATGGTTTCGGACCTTCTAACATCACCGGCGACATAAATCGACCAGCGGAGCATATCTATGACGGTGCAAATATCGGTGATGTGGGCTACGTAGACGAATATGGTGCATTTGTCTACTGCTTCAACATTTTCCAGGAAAGGAACGATCCTCTCCAACCAAAGGACATTCCGGCGACATTCGTTCCCCTGCCCCTCCCTCTATCGAATGAGGACGTCACGTTCATACCAGATTATCATTCCCCTGGGACGGTAGTGGTTAGTGAAGGCGTTCATGTCTCGCGTGTAGAGGAGTCACCTTTGTACGTCAATTTTTTATTGTTGATCATCTACTTTGCAGACTTATCTTTCCCGCAGGAGACTCGACTTTTCTTCCTCCGTACGCGAAGGAGCTGTCCTCGTCCTTCCGGCGGGCGCTTCACGAGAGGACCTCATTGATCCTTCTAAATTCTATACATACATCAAAAATCAAGCCGCTAGATGGTACCAAGAAATCAGCAGCAAATGTACGGGCGAGAAGCAAACACCAACAATCCCGAATGGGACCTTACACTTTGTGACGGGTGTTGACAGAGCCAGCTCATGGGCCACAGCGACGTTTCCCTACCGAAGAATAGATCCGCAGTCGTCTCTGAACTTCCAATACGACGAAGCGAGCGACCCGAGTTGGAAGAACGCGGTGGGCCTGACGACTCTGTACCGCCATCACAAGGAGTCCAGCTCGGACGGTACTGTTGGCGCGGTGTTCTTGCGATTCCTGAGCATTGCTGTGAACCTTGGCGGTGGGCCTGGCGCAAGTGTGATGGAAGTGCCTCGGACGATGGCTGAGGACATTCCAAGGCATGTCCTTCCTGCGTCCGAGCTGCAGGGCACTCGCGCTCGATTTCAAAAGTTGCTGGGTGGATTTTCAAGAAAAGATCAGAAAGTTTCGCCATGTCCGCATGAGGTAAATGTTCATTTTTCGTCGCTCGCTTTATATACTTTGGCTGAGATTGTTCTGTTTATAGATCGTCTTCAACCCTTCAACAATTCTTCTGCAGGTCTTGCTAAGAATGGTATGCTGTTTCTCATATCTGGCTGTGTCAATCTTACTGATGTTGCCCGTATAGGACCCTTCGGCGGAGGTGGCCCTCGTCCCGGATTCCGTCTGGCGCTCGCAATTGAGTGGTGTATGTCGCTCTTCATATACGCACTTCCAAACGCTAAACATTGCCTTCTGTAGCGCCATATGACCCACGCCGAACTTATGAGATTGATGAATCGAATCATCAAGAATTACTCCGTCATTACTCGAGATGGTGAGTTGCATAGAGTATATGTTTATCGTGAAATTGACCGGGGCAACCTCATTCTTGATAGATATTTGCACATTTTCGCCTAACATATCAGCGAAAGAACATGAAAGTATAAGTTCGGTGAGTGAACGAAGGCGACCTGACTGGAGTTTGCTCCAGCAGATTGAGACGAGGAACCTTTGACTAACCCATACGCTTCAGGGACCTTCTTCCTTTTGGAAGAATCTGCCATTCTGCCTCCCTTGTTTCTCTGTTTATCCGAGTGTTTCTCCCCACAAAGCGGATGGCAAGTTTTCCAAGGAGGAGCACAGGTTTTTGCAAGAAGTTCAGAATGTACTTGCCCAATGACAAAATGGTATGGATAATGGAACGAGAGATCATATTTATTTCTTTTAAACGGACTATCTTTTGTAATGCGGAATCCCGTATACTTACACTCAGTATACTTATTTAAGTACTCTACTAATAAACTGACTCTTCTGACAAAATGCGCAAAGGCTTTTGACACCTTTTGGATTGCGGGTGTTCAAGGACGGATGATCCAATTTTACACTAATTGAAAAGCTCGGATCCGAGCTTCCATTCTTTAAGCAATCCTTCAAAAAAATTCTCGCCAGGGATCCGCTTGTGCGACTAAGCCTTCCCACTTGAATGTTTACAGGTATGTATCTGCTGTATTTGGCCAAATAAAACACACTTGAGATGGATCGTTTCTTCATGTACTTGAGTACAATTGATGTCGGGTCCCGTCTCAAAATAAAACCGTGAGTACTTAGCATCGACCCATGGGCCTTGTACTTTTCACTGACTACAATAGCATCATTAGCAGCGCCCCTACGGTTTCCATTTCAATGTCGTAACGTTCCCATCTGCTAATCGTCCTATTGTATCGCCATTACCGATGTTGCATTCTGGTGGACAACACGCTTCAGAACATTCCAACACAATCAGATAAAAGCCCGCAGAAGGAGCTGCACAAATATTTCTTAACCATATCATCCCATCTCACCCGACTACATTCTACGATTTCTCGCTCCAGTTTCTTCTCTCGACGATCATCGATGACTGCTAATTCCAACCCATCTCCAACCACTCCATCACAGGCAGTGCCTGTCGCGACGCCCACAACGAAGTCAGACTGTATTTTAGCCGTTTCTCGAAGTATTTTCAGCATTCTTGAGAACGTCAGCCAGATTTCTACCATCCCATGCCTTAAAGAAGCAGCTACAATCGCCTGCACATTGTTGCAGATGTTACAGGTATGAAGAATGCCAATGGCTTGCTCACAACACCTGCTGACAGAAATACTATTTAATAGGACATGAAGTCGAATAAAAATGCTTACAAGGGAATCGTACAGGAAATTTGCACACTGCTGGTGTGTATTTCGATGCAGCCGGGAGAGATGTCGGATTCTTTGAAAGCGGATATCGAGGTTCTTGTAAAGTGCGTCGTATTTTGCTTCATATTTTGCACTACTTCTTATACCATTCTAGAGATCTTGATATGATCCGAGAGCTATGCCTTCGTCTCGTGTCAAGGAATCGCGTCGTCAGATTCTTACTATCCCGTAAGGATGCTAGCGAACTCAGCGAAATACGCAGGAACGTTGAATTTACGTTCAAAGTGTTTTACGTACGTGTCAGTAACCTGAAATAGAGATAGTGTTTTAACGCATCAACGAAATAGCTCAAGTCCACAATATCTATTCGCGCTATTCAAGAAACCTGGACGGGAAAAGAAAACCCTCAATCGACACAACTCTTACTGGCTGAGCTGAAAACACAGAGAGAATTTATGAAGAAAACGGGGAGGACTCTTGCTGCTCTGCGAATTCCTGCAAATATTCCGGCCATTTCTTCTGGAACTTCTCCGGACAAATCTGCAAGACCTGCGCGAGCAATGCAAGAATTTAACGGAAAGCACTTTTTTGGAGACGAAGTTCAAACAACGAATATAAATCTGAGTGGTAGAGATGTCACCCTTCAATCTCCTATCCAGTCTTTTAACGGGAATATGAAATTTTGGGGCAAGGTTACGACTGTTAATACAATTCGTTAAGACTTAGTGGACTACAATGATCTAGTTTTAATAGACTGCAGAACCGTATTGTACTTTATAATTTTAAGGTAGTCACGAAATATGTTAAGTATAGTTTTATGTTATCACCAGTAGATTCTATTTTATTTAAGTACCAAGCATTTCTGTGAAGCCGATTGGCGCCCATCCGGATGAAAGCTAAGCGCCCACTGGCAAAGATGTTCGCACGGGTGTTAGTGATATGTAAGGGTGCAGCCAAATATGTTTGGCTCTCCTGACGTACCACTCGAGTCAGGCATTCCTCCAATCTCACTTTCTCTATTTCTGAAGCACGCCTCAACATCTGGACTCTCGACGGCGATTCATGAAGAGCTTTGCAAAATCATCTTGTATATCTCTCGCTTCGAGCTGCCTCAAGTAGGACGCGCGTACAAGTCGATTTTCATGACGAAGGCACAAAAGCGACGATATCACTTCAACTTGTCTGGTATGGTGGTTGAAGTGGATGTCTAACGCGAGTAGTCGCTGACATCACCAAGGTATTCACAACAGAAGACTCATGCTGCATTACGCTGAATTATTTGCAAGGAGCAGCCCATGGATGCATGAAGGCTGACTTTCAATTACTCGCTAGGTTTCTTACTATCTCACCTTCTCTGGCACTTATGCCTCCAGCATACATTCTATCAGAACCTAGCTTCCCAAGTTCACATACTACATAGAGGACAAGAACGACGTGGCCACGGAAGATCGCCTTTCGTGCATTAGGTCAACTACTGTTCAATACAGTCGACGAGCAAATATTTGCATTATTTTCCGAAGAAGCATCACTCGGATAGGTGGCAGAACCTCCACCACGCCTGCTTCCATAACAGTCATCATACGCTTCAGAATCCTATTGATAACTCGTAAACTGGAGCCATCCAACTCTCATCATTAACGTCCTCCTGGCGATTTGTTCACAAACGTCATTCATTAGCAAGGCCCTAATTTACCTCGTGAATTTTCGCCGCACCACATGCGATGCTTTTGATGGAATGGGAATCAGAATGTTGCGGTGACTCTGCACATGGGGAAAGAGTTATAGCCCTTATCGTCCATAATTATCAAGTTGGCAAGTTCCGGCTGCAGTTTGCTGTCTAACAGCGCACCGCGACTATCCCGTCATCGATATATGGACCTTGGAAATCTATTCTCCCGTCGGAAATCGTGCAGTATTTATCTTTCTTTGCAGTCGTCTCATGCGGCTTGAAGAGCCTACAACCAGGCTATACGCGCTGCAGAATCTCTCGACGCATCGTCGGTGCCATATTCGACTCCACGTGTCCGACTTTGACGCAAGAATGGAAAGAATCATGAAAACATTCTCAAGGTTGTCGAGAGCAGAGGCGAAGGAATTTAAACTCTGGAGAATTAACGCTGTCTTGTCCTGATGCGTTGAAGACATTTACTTTAACGACGGGAGGTCTGGAATTGTGCCTTGTTGCGGTTTAGACTTGGTTTAGACCTTTTTTCTCATTCCGCCGGAATCTACATCAGTGCCGAGATGTATGTCGTATTCCTCATGGAATATGTGTCGCGCTCAGGAATCATTGATCACTTCTCCACACGTTCGTATCGACGTCGAACGCACACTGGTGTCATAACGCTCTAATCTTACATCGGTCGCAATGCGCATATAGGCAATACACCGAGTCGCAAATGAACGCATATTTCAAGAAATCTTGCAACTTTGGCGCGAAGTACGCTTAAACCTAAACAACACTGTATTCTTGGCGTCTTTGTGAATGATGGGGGAGTCATTGAATTAACTAGGCTGCGCATCGTAGTCGACCATCGCAGACTCGGTTGATTTTATGTTTTACCGCAGTTTCGAGTCTACGCTGGCTGTCACTTTTCCGAGTCTTCCACACTTTTCGTGGAGCGAGACATTTCTTTGGATACTTTTCATGCAGTGATATGTCGCACTATGCGTGACTTTTGTTCTCTTGCGTTGGTGCCATCAGCAGTCATCAGAGACGTCGATAGATTTTGGATTCTCATCATTCTCCTCAAATGAATGCAACTGCAAATAGTAAGGTTTCCGACCTTATGTTTTGGCGCCGGACTGTTTTCCTTTCCTTGATGAACTGTCCATCGTTCCTATGAAGAGCGGCAATATTGGCGGCGACTGATATGGAATCCCTGCTTAAATCCACGGAATTGCCGCTGGATGTTCAAGCCGACAAGGTAAGATTCTCCTTATAATTTCATTCCATTGCATATAGTGATTTTATTCGTGTACAGATTTTTTCACGCAGGGAACATCTATCACAACGATTCTGCAAAGTTCTTGTGTCGACTAGGGAATTTATTCTCCATTATAGGAAACAATCAAGCGCTAGAATTACCGGACATCACCACAGCCGACCTTGAGGCTCACACCCTCCTTATACTGCTGAGTATTGAGCAGCTTTCCCTCGACCCACACAAAAGAGCACGTGGAACGACGATAAGATCTATAATTACTGTCGACAGCACAATCGCGTCCGACATCCCCAGAGAAAGATCTACCGCAGGAGGCGACTGTCCATATCGCTCGTATGATATGACGCACTCGGAGACGAGCATGGGCTGACAAACATCTGGGTTCATGGGAGAAGAAGCTGGCTTTACAGCTCTCTTTACGTTGGAGGATTTATATGTGAGCTTCTTCTTTTCCTTACCGTGACATCGCCTGATGGTCTTGTAAAGGTGTCCCAGAGCATTGAATTCGTTTCGTCATTTTCGTGATGGTTCGGCGCTCGCGTCGTCTTTTTGTCACCTTTCTAGTCGCGTCAATGCTTCGAATGCGTTAGACGACTTGCTGCTGCGGTAACGGTTTTGCCAAGGGTTTTTAAGCGCGCCAGTGGAAGATTCGATGAGCGTTTCTAGCGCCCTAAGTTCTAAGCGCACGTCCTGCTTTTCCTTCCTGGGCGAGCGGCGGAAGCGCTAAGGAGCTTGGGCTTAAACTCATCTACCGGTGCCGTCGCAAGTTCTTTGAATTCTCATTCCCTTTTATTTTCTCAAACTGCGCAGATGCGGCTGTGCGAAGGTTACATACGAATTGGCGGCGGGCCCGAAGAACCAAGGTGGCAGATGTCAATTTTTGCGTGGTCGCCCCCGCGTTGTCTGCGCTGTGTGAGAAGGGGGGCGTGGTGCGTGGGTGAGTGGGTGGGGATGTGGCGATTCCATGCGGGTTCTAGCCCGGTTGTCGTCTATCTTCAAGTTCTTTGAAACAGACGGCTCAATTGAAGACCAGGAAAAACCGTGGAGAAATGGCGTAGACGTGAGTCGTGTGCCTGGCATTAGCCTTTTATGTGGGTGTTTTGCATACCGTATAAGGATATCTGCTCATTGACTACCGGGGTGTTTTAGAGTCGCTGGCTTGATCAATTGATGCGAATTGGTGAAGGACGAACGGTAATGCTAACTATCCTACAAGCGTTTTGTGCGCTGTAGATTCGTGCGGTGCACACTTCTTTGGTAACGCTCTTTGATCGCCTCCTTCGTCCGACCGCAGAGCGTCTTATCAAGAACGAGGCTTGCTTGAAGGCGCCGCAAAATTAGCTAGCCAAGACCACGTCGTAGTGCTTGTCAATGGGCTTCGAATTTCGAAGGGTTCGTAAGTTCGCGACGAGAAGATCTATCTATAGGTGAGGGTTACCTTTTTGTTGTTCAGTTTGCACCATGGAGTAGGGTTCAAAGTACATTGTGTTAACAATGTGTAATGGCTATACCATTGAGATGCCTACAACTGATGACAACGCGGTGCTAAAGGGCGTCAATGTGGGGTATGAATCAAAGCAACGGGTTTAACAACACTACAATACCGTTACCTACTTATACAATGTATTCAATTACAAAGTTGCCATGCTATGTAGTTAGTGAGCTGGATAGCAATGTACAGCGCTTCTACTACTCCCGCAGGCAGGCTATTGACTACAATTGACTTCAAGCTTAAAGTACAAGTCCGGCTCGTCCTAGGGCATCACATTTCACCACAAGATAAGTAAAATGATTAATTTTGCTTTTGAATCGCGCGAAGGTTGATTGATGCGTTTTGGCAGGCCGCAGAAGCGTTGTCAGGTATGCTAGGTTATACAGTATTACTTTACTGCATTATTTACGAGTGAAATGAACGTCGATGAAGCTTTTGAAAGTGCAATTCCGCTTCTGATTCTGAATTTTGGGTCTGGACGCACGGCCGAATTGGGTGGAGGGGGAAAAGACGCGTATGTAGACGCTCTGATAGACTATGAGTTCTGATACCCAATAGCGCTAGTGTGCGTCGCTTGTGTGGGTTATTATCACAGGCATCGAGTAGACGAGCGCTCCATCCCATCAGGCTGTTCTACGCGCCTTACTTAGCTTGGCTATGAATGCAGAAATACGCGTCGCACGCGACGGGTGCCTATGTGGGGTTGCGTGGGTCCATTCGGTGGGTAAAAAAGTCAACTTGGATTTGGCTTTGGATTTGGATTGATCATGATGCAGGTGATAATGATTTGGGAGTCGACGGGTTGGATGGATGGATGGACAGATGGATTTATGATTATGGGGTTTCTCCGAGTCTCCGAGTCAGAGGAGTATAAGCACGATAAGTCGAATTAGCTAATTTGGGCGAGTTAAATGGGCATTTGCGCGTCTATGAAGGGCCACGCGCGCTGAGTATGACGGTATACATCAGTGTACAGTGCACACCGCTGTCCCCGCGAGCCGATTGCATGGGCTGAGAACGCCTTTTGCGGGTGCTACTATTAAGTATCGTGATAGCGTACGCATGCAGCAGCAGGGTGCAGTTGGCTATGTTTAAACCTCTACTTATCTTCGTGGGTATGTCTACTGCAATTGGTAAGTACTGTAGGTGGGGTTGGTGGGTGGGGTGTTATGCCGGGCATGTTGGAAGGGTGGCTTGACAAGTTGGAACCGCCACCGGGGGTTTTTGAGCTTTTTTCGTTCGTGGTGAGGGGTGAGGGGAGGTCGGGTTTGGGGGAAGCAAGTGACATGAATAAGGACCGAGATGGATAGGTTATATTTGGATGGAAGAATAAGCTTGAGCACGAAGACGTTCTATCATGGCGGGACGAACTTTTAGTAGGATACCACTGTCTGAACTAGTGGAGTACAGATTTTCCGCGTCGGCATCGTTATTGTCCTTGTATTTGTCCAGAAATTCAAAAATGCAGAAGAACTCCTCACGCCAGATGGAATGGATCAGCGGGAACGGCGATGGCGATACGTGTGCACTGCTTGTGGCAGGAACCGAGCGAAGTGTCGCGGACCTTTTAGCTAGAGCGTGGGCGTGGGCGCGGCACGCGACGCGCCCATATTGCGCGCGTTAATTGACGCGCGTCTTCGCGTTTTGGACGCGTCTTTACGCGTCTTTCCACACAAAATGACTATTTGGGTAATTTTGGGAGAAGAACACGCGTCCGCGGAAGCTGGGGGGCGGGACGGGATGAGTGGGAGCGGGGATTGCGCCTCGCTCGGTTATCGCCGGCACTGTGTGGGGACTTTGATTGGACTTTGCAGTTAGACTTGGACGTTCCAGAGGTCCCGCGGATGTGATTTGAGCAAATATGTCCTTATGACTTTGCGTTTTAGCGTCGGGTCGTGACCCGTCGGCGTTTAGAAATGTCGTCTATATCTACGTGCGGATTGCTCGCTGCATTACACCGGTTTCTCTTGTCCTTTTTTCTGGAATGAGCGTCTGCATCGGCCGGCGGTGGATATGTAGTATGCACGCATGGTCATCCCATCGCGATGGGCTATGTATATTCTGACGCTAACCGGGTGCACGGCGCCGGTACTTGGCCCCCATCACTGAGCGGGCGCGCGTTTAATCGTCGAAGTATGGCGCGAATTGGAATTCGGGGAATTACGAACGCCTCTCGCAGATACTTATTTCACGGGTGAACATGGACATGGGGATGGGTATCAGAATATATGCTATGGATAGAAATGGGCATGCATGATTGGGTACTGTAATGGTAATGGATGACGGCATGTCTGGATAGACAAGAGCGCGTTGCACGCTGGGCGCGCGACGTGAGAGCGGTCGTCGTCGTCGTCGTTGTCGTTGTCGCTGGGCGAGGGTATTGTAGAGTTCTGGAGGGGATTGACATGGATGACAGGAGAACAAGGAGGGTCCGGGGAAGGCGAATATTAATTAATAACTAGCTAAGGGGTTTGGGTTAATTTACGTATTTGGGAAAATATATAAAGAAAACCAGCCTGTGTGGAAAACAGCGTCGCTCTCCTCCCTGTCCGTGCTCGTCACCATGCCCTCGCTCCGTCGCTCTGCATCGTCCCCTGCTGTCCGTTCGTCCCCCTACAGCCTCACCGCTTCCAGGGGCCACGGCCACAGGCGCGTCTCCGTCTCAGACACGACAAGCAGGCGGGTCCTTGCAGACATCGAGTGGTGGAGAGTCACAGACGGCCAGTGCGACTCCTCCGTCGACCACGACCAGGAGCACGACGACGACCACCGTCCAGGCATCCCCGACGTCGACGTCCTCGACGTTCCAGCGGGCACAGGCATCCACATCGCCATCGTCGATGTCGACGGCCCCCGCGCACCCGCGCCCACGTCGCTGCCCTGGATCCCAGCGCCCGCGAGCGTCTCCACCGAGGTATGTGTCTCTTTCCTTCTCTCCAGGCAGCCGATGTCGGCGGCGGAGATGTGTCGAGTTGGTTTTTTCTGAACGCTTGCTGATGCGCATGCGACCCTTATTTTTCCCTCGTTTCGTTTCCATCAGACGGCGGCGGCGTATGGTCCTCCCACCGAGCAGTTCGCGGGGCTCTCAATCACCCCCCACACGCCGATACGCAGGCACCATGCCCTCGAGTCCTCCACCTCGTCGCTCGAGTCGACGCCCGAGGCAACAGAGTCGTCTGTCGAGGGTCTAGCCCTCGGCTTGTCCGACTTGGACATGAGTTACCTGGAGGATACACTCCCACCGCTCTCCGTCCAGCGACGCAACCGCTTGGATATGTTGTCGCCCATTCTCATGCGGCCCTTCACGCTTACCGACTGCGCTTCGCTCGTCGATGACCATACGACTCAGTACGCCGACTTCGCTGTTTCGCCCCTCTCCTCTGCCCCCGACTTCCTCAACTAAGAGACGTCGGCCGTGGAAGGATGATTCGAGTCAGTCGATCATCTAAAATTCCTCCATGAGGGCTCCTCTGTCCGCTTTACGCCATTTTGTTCAAAAATCGCCCTGTTGTCCCTTCATGTCGTTCCTCTTTCTCTGCGCAACCCAAGGCATATGCAATACCACACTCCTCAGCATCACATGTCTCCATCACATTTCAACCATCGCACCAACATCTCCACGCTCGGGCGCGTCCAGATAACGTTACCTTCGCGTCCACATCACATCAAGAACACCCACATCCCGCCATCGTCATCAAGAACCCTTTTTTCTCTTCTACGCAATTTATTCAAATTTTCAATCCAGTCTTGCTTATCCATATTCAATTCACATTATTCATTCACATACTCAAGCATCTTCTCGCATTGTTGCACGACACCACGCTTTTTACGACAACTTTACACTTTTATTTTTCCCTTCTACCTCCCCGCGTTTCCTCGCGGGCTAAAACAGTAATTTCTGTTACATCAACGACAGATACACCTCGTTCACGAGTTCGACAGCTGTACCTCCAGGACCGTTGCCTCCCATCATCTATCCTCTCATCTATTACATCACATTTACCCTTCTCATCATCTCCGCGCGTCCTAAACAGCTGATGCATTTACGACCCAAACTCTTTTTTTATACGATAACTTTACACTTTATCTATTTTCTATGTTCTATATTTTTTACATCTACTGCGGCCATTTACGTTGGCTGCATCTCTTTACCTTGGTTCTTTGCCTCCCCTCCGTTCTTGATCCACTCACCCCCACGGGTATCTTCTATATCGCTCTCTTCCTCCCCTTCCTTCGTACATGCGTCGCTTTTTTCATTTCGTCGCGTTCCGTTGCCCTTACCTCGTGGGTTCTTACATCGCATCGTACAATTTACACACCTTGTACGATCTCGCTCATTCACCCCCCTCCTGACAGACGAGATGGCGCGGAAGGGTTTCTGTTTACCTACCCTTTCGCGTTCGCGCTCATTCCAACAGTCTGTCTTCCTCTCACACACACCCTCTCTCGCCGCACGCGGTTGCGTTCAGCCGCAGCTCATCACATTTTCATCTCCTCTTATCACCGTCGTCGTCATCGTCGGCGATGAATGACATTATCCGCCGTCGTTCTTCGTCGTTTTCATTGTTGGCTATCGCCGTCGCGCGCTCAATAACCCCACGTGCGACGTCATAGCTTACATTCCGTACTGTACTGCCGTACGTACATGCATGCTTACCTTCTTCTCCCGCCTCTGCGCGTATCGAAACGCACATGCACCCGTCCATTCCTCCGCCGTTCATCCGTCCGTCCATCTATCCGTCGTCATCCACATTCATCATCATCATCATCATCATCATCATCCATCTCATCATCTCCGTTCATCCGTCCTTCCGTCCGGTCCGTCGTCGAATTTTTTAGTTGAACTTGTTCCACTCCTCATCATTTGTAACGATTAGATATGCATTCAATGTTCTTTTTTCACCTTTGTGTCCTCTTTTCAATGTTTCCTGTCTTCTCTTCTCTTCACTTTTTTTTGTGCTCGCTCGCCTCGCCTCGCCTTGTCTGCCATCCTATGCTGTCCGTTTGCAATTTGCTCTCTCTCACTCTGTAACGACCATGACCCAACCAACGCTCACGACTTCAAGTTCTCTTTTCTCGTTTGCTCTTTTCTTTTCTTTGGTTCTTTCTTCCATGATGTTTTTTTTACGCCCTTTTGTGTGTGTGTTGTTCAGGTTTGAAAAGTGAAGAAATACAAAGTATCAAAAAGAAATTGTGCTTAGATTGGTGGTTCTTTGCTTTTGGGCTCCACTTCCTTGCAATACGCGTTTGCGCCGCGTACATTCATAGTATTTGTCACTTGTTGCCTTTGAATGTATGTATGTACTTTCGTCGTGGAGACTATTGGTTTATTATTGATTTATCACTTTCAGTTCAATTGAGCGTTTTTTTTTTGGCCATTCTGTTCACTTCACTTCGATTTTCATTTTCCTCAACGATTCTGTTTTAGATTTCGGTGATCATCTTCAAATGTCCTCTTCACATCTTCACATTCACATACACCATTCACATTTTATGAACAGGCCGCGAGCGGCTTACAGTAAAAAAAAACTTTTCTGCTCTTATACTGACATACCCACTTGTGTACACCCAACTCTTGTATGTATGTACAGTGTACGAGTACAGCTAGAATAAGTTAGGTACATGAGATAGATATCGATAGTGTCAATCATGAACAAGATGATCTTGTTCCAACTTTCCGTCGTGCTTTTCCCTTTTTCTGTCCTGCGCGGGTTCCTCCTATGGTCAAACAGCAATTTATCATTAGTGAGTACTACACATCATATCCGAACATCAGCCCGGGTTGAAGTTTGTATTACGATCGAGAACGTCATGAAAACCGACCAGGGTGATGGGGATGTAATCAATCACGAAATCACTGCTATCATACATACGCCATGATATGCCATACCACGCCAGCGTCAACGCCAACGCCATTGCAGGCGCTCACGCCCAGTGAAAAACCACTCCTTGCTGACCAATTTGTAGCTATTTCTGGGAATTTGACTAGTGCTTAACTGCGTCAGAAATTGGTCAAAATATCTGTGCATAGATTCCCATGCCGAGAAATTGCCAGAATTAGACCAAAATGGAACTGATTTGCTAGACATGAGAAAGAGGCAGAATCATTTGTATCGATTTCAAAAAATATTATGTAATCGGTATGATATATATGGAAATAGGCAGAAATATGTTCACAGTTGTAGCTCCTGGACCCACTCGCTCGCAGTTTTCCCCGATTTCTTTGCCTCGACTGAATAATTTCCCCACTTCTAGATTATAAAATGATGTTAGAAAATAATGCTACAGTATTCCAGAATGCTAACCTCTTTCTCATCTTTGGACAGAGCATCATAATAGGTGCTGAATTCATCAGTGGTTCCTTTTGGGTTCAGAGTGGCCCACTTGAGTGCACAGAGGTTCCTTACAAAGATGATTTTAGAATTTATCTAAAGCAAAACATGCAAAATACCTTGATGTGAAGCTTGTCTTGCTTGGTCGCATTTTCGTTATCCCCATACGTGACCGTTTTGTCGGGACAGAAAGTTCATGACTGGCTGCGAAATTGCCCATGACCGGTTGCATGCCATTCACCTCAAGAGCTTGATGACTTGAAGGTTGTATAGCAGTCAATACAGGCAAAAACTTGTCTGTGAGTGGCGTGGGGAATGCAGATGTATCGTTGTTGCTTGAAAGAGGATTGTTGATCTGTGCGCCAAATTAGTTGTGACTTCTACAATGTGCAAAGGCCAGGAGAAACACATACTGGAAAGTCATATTTAGGCAGTCTTCGTTGATGAATATAAGGGTTTTCAGGACCTTGCTGGAAACCCGCCTGTTAAAATCAAGAACTTGATAATGTCGGAAGAAAGGGAGACGACATACAGCTGCTGGGATAGGTCTGGCAGGAGTGTTGGGTATTATATTAATAGTCGGTGTTGGTTGCTACTCAGTATTATTGATCAGACATTGGCACAGAAATGCACTGAAACTTACTTGAGAAGACATAGACACATCCTTGGGAGGCACCAATGAGATCGCCATCCCCTCCATAGCTTTGGAGCGCTTTGCTTCAGATTCTTCAACAATAGGCCCCTGATGAGCTCGTTTCAATCCATTTTTCTGGTCGTCTTCTTTCTTCTTTTTTTTGAGCCATGTAAATTTCCATCCAGGAAAGGTATCGGTTGCAATTTGCTCGGCCTTCCAATCCAGGTCGCAGTACTGAAGCTCATCAAAACGGTTCGCCATTTCATTGTAGAAAGTCCTACGACTTAAGGCATCAGCATCTCCCCATGATGCAAAAAGCTTTCCTTGCATGGCAAAGCCAACGAAAACTGCACGCGCATGGATACGGATCTCTCGTGCACGATGGCCGTCAATGACCTGGCCATTCTTATCCTGTATGTAGCGCATCGACACATTTATCCCTGCACGAGAGCGGCCTTGACCGCGTTGGGCCCCTGAAGCGGTAGATTGCAGTAATTCCTCACCAGGGCCCTCTGTAGCATCCACCTCTAAATCGTCATCATCGTTCTCATTTCCGGCCCTTCCACTTATTTCGGTAATACGTTCTGATGAAGATGAGATCCACTGATGCTTGTACCAGTAGTCAATGGCCTTGTAATCGTTTGGATTGAGTTTACGGCGCTCGGGTTCTGGAGATGTAGGTACTCGACCGAGCAAAAGGTTGTATGCTGTCCTTATGAAAAATTTAGTAGGGGAAATGGTCATTATAAGTAAATAGACATACTGAAGGGTATCAAATTTGGCTTGCCATATAGCCAGCTGTTTTGAGAGTTCTGAATTTTCCCGTTGGAGGGCACGATATACTTCTTCAGTCCCTCCACCTCGCCGAGCCCAGTCCAATTCACCTGTAGACCAACTCTGTAAAAACAATAAGTGTACTGAATAGAAATGTCTCCAAAGTTCCTGTACACACAGTTTGCAATCCAACACTGTCAATGGAGTGTCTGGAAAAGATAGAGCTTTCGGAGGTTTCGAAACTTGATGGCAATGAAAGTTGAGTGGTAGGTATACCATATGAAGATGCAGCTGAAAATGAAGGCCCAGGATTAGGGGAAGGACTTGGAACACGAAGGCATGCTTCAAAGCCTTTCCCAATATCCATAGTGAAATGTTGGGGGAACAGGCAACTCAACTCGAAGCGAAGCAACTGTCAACATGATGACATAATCATATTAAGTTCGACAAGTTACAAGACATACAATGGCTACAGATTGAATGATACAAACATAGAGATGCATTGTAGATACAATACACCAGAGAAAATGAAAGGCAACATAGAAGATATGGATTGTGAAGAGATATAGGTTCATCGACATCGCAGAACACAATCAATGACAAAATGAAGGTGAAGGTAAGTCCGTGTGGTTGGAGCAACAACATCAAGCACACCCAACATTCAACCTACTTGCCAATCTTAGCAGGCTGAGACAACACCACCGGCGACATGTTGATACCAGACTCCGTCTGTGTTTGTGCGACCATCTCCGATGTGCGCTGGCGCTTGCCCATGGGAGGTAGGCGTCCATTTTCAGCGTGACGCTTCTGCTTGTTGATGGGAATGGCGGCATAGGGTGCAAGCGGCCGAGTCTCCTCAGTGCTGTATTTTTCAAGCGCTTCCTTGAGGATGTTACGATAGGCTTGGTGCGTTGCACAGTTAGGATGCATCAGGAAAGGCTTGTCGTTCCATGTTACCTCAATCAACCTGTGCAGGAATGGAGCGAAATCCTGCCAGTACTCCGGTAGGTGAGGTTTGATGAGAAGTTCGAATGCTTCAAGAGTGATCGATTTTGCGATGGCGAGGTCGAACCGATCAGAAATGCTGAACCATTTATTAAATTTGATGTGCTGGTCCCCTTCGACAGCAACACGTAGCTGACCACCAGGCCCAGTGGTATAGAGACAAAGAGTTAACATTGTGTTCAGAAGACTTTCTAGGTCATGTCCTGGATTATGTTTGAAGCAGTTCTTGGCGGTCGGTTTCAGCGACTCGATGGCCATAAATGGCAATGTCCCCTGATAAAGTGTTGAATCAGTATAATATTCAGTGCTAGCGATGCGGAAGAATCTTACAGAAGTCTGATGCGTATCCTCGTTCACATCTCGCATAAAGTCATAGTCGATGAGCAATCCAGCGGCTTCGATGGGCTCCACAGTACCGTTGTCGCTAACAACTTGGACACAAACAGCGGGAGCAGGCGCAGGAGCTGGTGCAGGAACTGGCGCAGAGATTTGGACAGACTGAGTCGGAAGATTGTTCTGCTCGTTCGAGCCAGAGATATTGGGGGTGGTGTCCGCATCACCAACTTGAAAGGCGAGACTACGAAGTTTAGATGGTGTGTTGTCGGGGGTGTGGTTCCAAACTCGGTTGATCAATATATTATTGATCGAAAGGTCGCCATGAATGACGTCGGCCTTCGTGTTGAGGAATTCCAAAGCTGAAGGATTGTTAGCTCTTTCCGTCATTGTCAGTATAGCTAAGATACACACCATTGACAATATCAATATACGTGGAAACAAACTCCTTCTTGGAGCGGAAGGAGGTGATGGGGTCTCCAATGGTTGATGTGACTATGCGTCGCCGGTAGCGACAAGGAGGTTTGCCAAACAGGTCACCACGAATTGTGTTTGTCGACGAGACACAATCTTGACCGATGCGATATGATGGAAGAGTATGCTTGAGAAATTGGCTATTCTTGTCATTCTTGAGAGTTTTCGCGATGTGTCGCATGAAACCAATCTCAGAGTTCATATTTTCGGCATAAACCCAACTGTCCTTAAGCACGTAAAAAATACCATTCGCATCCTTGACAAGCCACACCCTCGTTCCACGACTGAACAAGATTGGAGAACTGTGTATAAGCTTGACAACATAAAATCTGACCGTTGTGATGTCGTCGGAGTCATTTTCGCAACCAGTGACGTCGATGGCTCGGATTTCATTGGTTTTCGGATTGACGTGCATCGACATATCCCAGCCAATGGCATCCACGCTGGCGAAACAAAAGGCAAAAACTATCTTGAGGAAGTTCAAACCGGAATACCCGTTGAGCTCTGCGCATTTGGTGTATGCCACGCCGGCGCGATCCACGATGACCAAAGTGTACTTGAGCACGTTAGGAGTGTTGCCGATAATTCCAAGGGCACAAACAAACTCCCGTTGAGGCTGCACATCAAATATGCAAGCTGCCTTCTCAGTGATTTGTTTGAGAACATTGCCAACAGGATTTGAATTATTGGAGGTGACCTCGACAAAGGCATAAATTTTGCGCCAATGGAGTCGTTCTGCTGGATTTTTCGATTCGGAGCTGGCGTGGTCGATGACTGAGATATCGGGTTTGCGGAGCATGTATCCCCCGGATGGGCCCATTGTAGCGCTTCTGGCGTCGAAGTCACGAAGTCGAGAGAATTGAGAATTCGGTTTCTTGAGAATAGTGGCCAAAATATTGGAGATCTGACTGAGCCACAATGCAACGCTCTCTTCAGTCATCATCTCTGGCCTGGTGGCAACTTTGCTGTTAGCGTCGAGCCAAAGTAAAGGACTTGACTTGATAAGGGCATGATCGAAAGGAACTGGCAATTTGGAGTCTGGAAAGATGTCCTTATCGATCCACATATCTCCGCCGACAACGAAAGCTCGCTTTGGCCTTTTGAGCAAGGTGTTGATGAATGTGCTGTTAACACCGCGCCGGAGTTTAGAGTCGGTAAGAGTTGGGAGCACAGTTTGAAGGTACTGGTTGCCGCTGGGGTGAGGTTTGATGGTGGCGGCCAAAGGAATCTCGGATTGAATGTAAGGAGCGAATCTGGTGGGATTTCCAAGCACAGAAAAATTGTGGGCGGGAGGAAGCACAGGGAAGACGTGGGCTGCAATGGTGGGCGCCAGCACCACTGCGCTAGAGGTTTCTACAAATTTGATGCCTTCAGACATTAGTACGAGCTCGGAATCAGAGCTATCAAGGTCAGAGAAAACGGTTGAATCGCAAAAAACGAAAGGATCGTCAATATGAGGCAAGTACGCCATTTTTGAAGGCTGCCTGAAGCGAGGCTGTCTGAAGCAAGGTGATAGGAAGCAAGAAGACGTTGTTCTATTATGTAATCTAATGAAGTTCTATGTCGCTATTATAATTATGATGTTTCAGTGATAGATTCAGGTTGAGTGCTCCCAAGCGTCCAGATACTTAAACCTGGTCGCTCAACCACAAAAAAGTGAGGTTCTAGGTCTGTGGAATGAGGAGCACAATAATGGGGGACCATTGCTACAACAGATTCTATGCATGAAACATCAATAACGAGCAATGCACCATCTCCGAAATACTGGCACGACACAAACGTTTCATGTGATGCTGCTAGAAGATCAGGGCTTGGGTCAGAATACTTCGAGATAACAGCGAGAGTCATCTCCCGTCCTTGGCTCCGACAGCGGAAATAGAAGTAGACTTCGCCAAAATGAAGCTTCCCATCACATCGGTACTTGATATTAACATTAGTAAAACACGAGTAAAATGTCTTGTAGATGTAATAAACCAACACACCTTGACATTCCTTGAAATTCGAACCTTATTCAGAGGTTTTTGAATCTCTTTCCATCGTGATCTTGCCACTTGTCCATTGGGAAGACGAAGTCGTGCCCACCGTGCAATCTTGGGACAATGCGCTCCGAAAATAGTTCCGTCCGTATTCCGAAGATAGATTGCCAGAGCGTGAGCTTCACATGGCCGCATGGCGCGATCGTATCTATCTCGAGCACGAAGAAGGGCAAACCCACCACCTAGGTCCACTCCGCCTCGAGGAAGTGCTGGGGGTTCTTTTCGGAGATCAGGGACCATGGCCATAAGCGCGTTCATTTGACACCTGAAAAGGCCTCGCTGGGAGAGATTTGCGTAGGGATTTGAAGGCTGCCGGATCTCTTCCCCAAGATTTCCTATTGTGCGTTCCATCGTCCACTGAGAGGAACAAATTAGCGGACCGATCCTTATCACCTCATGTACAAGGTGCAGTAAAGCATGAATGCTTTGGCGACAGAAATGAAGACGGTCGATCCGTCGTTGATAATAGATCGTCTCAAACTCATGGGCAAAGGACTGGAAAAGGTCTTTGGCTATCAACAAATCAGAGGTCTTGATGTTATGTTGTTGAATAATTTTCATAGCCTTTACCAATTTGCAAAAGTGTGAGTAATATGGTTGAGGGAGAATACCATATAGAAGTGCAGGCGCTAGACCATAAAGGTAGAGCAGCCACTCCCAGGCTTTGTAGCCTGAATTGATCTTGTCAGCGATGTTGCGAGGAGGTCGGTCGAAAGATCCAGGTAAGTAGGGAGTTGCTTTGGCGACAGCCTTCCCGTGCTGCTCCCAAATATCACCCCGAAGGACAGCCCAAGGCCAGGCTGACGTGGGATCTGTGGTTTCATTGTCAAGTTGACCACGCCACAAGGAAACGAGAAGATCCGAGAGATTGAAAGATGCGAGATGCATCACGTCGGAACCAAAACATCCTGGAATGCCGAGGATACAGTTGTTTTGAATGCCCAGGAAGATAGTTGGTTTTGTGATACCAGTTTCGAGCCGTCGCTTCTTGTATTGGGTTTCATTTGGAGACTGTAGGAGATATCGAAGGTTTTGGAGGTACCAATTGGATGAGGTAGATAATGATTCAAAATGAGAAATATCATCATGATCACAGCCTTGCATGACATAGTCATTAGGTTTCAGCAGAGCAGGATAGTAATGAGAACCGTTGGGTTTGTGACGACCGGGGACTGCGCAATAGAGTCGGCATCCATATTTTCCATGATGTCCCACCAAACCGTTGAGGTACGCCATACCGGGTCCATCTGCTGTATTGAGTGCGAGAAACAACTTTGAGATGAAAAGACGGTCCTTCGATGCATCCCAAATTTTCAGACCTTCCCGTTGTAAAGCACAAAGGTGATGTAGCCCTGGAAATTGGAACGAGTCGAGGTTCTTTGGTTTGTTGGGACCAGGAATGAACCCGCCAGGTAGGACATATCTCTTCTTGTAGCGTTCATCCGGAGAAAAATCCATGATAACCCATATATAAATCCAACAATCAGATGCCTTGTGAGTATAGAGCTGGGCGCCGTCGATAGAAAGCATCAAAACGATGTCATCATCGCTGATTTCGCCCTTTTTGACATTCTCGAGATAGTCGGTGCCGTAGAAAAAGTCATTACAGGATGACAAAATCCCGTTATTTGCTTCCAATTCATTGATGATGGTTTTTGTTATTGTCCGACGGTATTCAAACATCCGGGCACTCGATGGCTCTCGCCACAGAGCCTGCAAAATTGGCCCGAGAAGGATGGTGTGAAATTCTTGATACGGTTTCTTCGTGATTGGACATAACTTGGGTGCCTGGCACTTTGGACACTTGTCGAGATCAGAGAATGGTCCAGTGAATGCGAGGCAGCTATTCTTGCACATGGGATGTACAACAGAATCTACGCCTGTAATCTCCGTAATTAATCGCTTCATTTGGTCGTAAGAAGGTATTCGGTCTTCGGGATGTCGTCGTAGGATTGCCTCTCGCATGGTGACATAAGTATCAACTGATGATTTCAGAGAGACCAGAAAGGTATCAAGCCCTAAACGTACATCGGGATGGTCGTCGATGTTGAGCCTCTCTTTCGGTGGGTTTCTGAGTCGATGAAGCCACTTCGGGTCCATCTTGTTATATGCATCGTCAAGAGATGCCGACTGAAGAGCCTTGATAAACGCGACTGCTACACAAAGGTCGTCCAATTGTGTTGCTGCAAAGATCTCTTCAAGCTCTTTTTCGTAGGTGCCACTGTCATCATCTTCTGCCCATGATTCCAAATCATCTAAGCAGCCGGGATCCGCATCATTGGGATCGTCTACATTGAAGTTGCGGTCGTGATTGTGATTGGGGACCGAGGTAGTGCCGAGCTGCTCAAGACTTTCCGTGGATGATTCAAATATTAGTTGTTCCTGCTTGATTATCAGAGATTCGAAGGCAGATAGTACTGATATATGTATGAACTTACTGGGCCCACTGTGCGATCACAGGTAGTTCGAGTCTCCTCGCCTTCTTGCTGAAAGTTTTCAGTCTCAAGACGCCTGAATATGGCATGTTGCTGGTACGCATGCTTGGACAGCTGCTTGGGGACACCACCGCACTTTTGAGCGCAATGACAAGTATACTTTTCTGTCGAAGTTTTCTTTCTTGTTGTTTTGGGCATGGTGAATGGGACAATGTAGAATTAAATTTGAAATTCGCCATGCTCGAACGAATTACAATTCAAGTTAAACCAGTACAAACATTTCTGTCGATTTTTGTCGATTTACCACTATGCGCAACACTGCTGAAACACGCTAAGCCATTGCGAAACATGGTTTAACAACTGCAGATTACCTTTTTCGGATGGGGAAAGACCGCAATCACCACATACACAGTTTTGTAAATCGATAGAAATCACTAGAGCAGTGCGATCAGCGGTAATCACGGAGCCTCACCAAAACAATTAGCCAGAGATCACTCACTCGCGACAGAAATAGAGTCGTTTTTCACTGGGGCTCACGCCCGATACGTACGTACGACCGTCGACGACGCTGCCCTCCTGCCTGCCCGCGCACTTGAAACCGACCCTCGCTCCTGGACAGTGGACAGTGGACAGTTTCTGGATTCTCAGCCGACCCAGCTCCATTCCATCTTAATTGCTTCAAGTTATATACTTGTTAAGTACAGTTGTTGCAACCTCTGGTGTCATGTACCTTCCGCGAGGCAAGCCTCGCAGCGTCGTTACCCCCGGTACCCAGGTATCATTTTCCTGCGTCGCCGCCACCATCTATCTTCTCGAGGTCAGAATGGAAGGGAAGTACCCCCCACCCCCCTCCGATGTCCACAACCAATTCAGTTAATATTTATAGATGGGGGTGAGGTCTTATGTCGTGGTAGCGAAGATCTATTGATATTGTATCTTCTAAAGCCTTCTGCGAACTCGTCGCAGTCGGCGAAAATCGAAAATTGTGATTTGCTGCGATTGCGATGATTGAGGTTATCCAATGAACTAGCATGAGCTCGAGCACACCAAATTCTAGGATCCTCTCGTACTTATACGTATCGGTACATATGTGTAGTACCCGGCGTGCGCAGTGGGACGTCTGTCGTCGTGGAAAAGATATTCCACAAATACAGCGAACACATATGCCACCGCTCCAAAAAAAAAAGATCGCGTCGAAGAACAAACCATTTCAAGCAATGAAAGCCCCGAACCGGTCGACGACGATCGCAGTCAGTCGCCAAATTGATACTTATCATATCTCGTGGATCCACAATAAGTATCATCCAGGATGTCAGTCAAACCACGCGCGGGAGTCGTTATCTCCAGCCTCAAATTCGGGGAACGTGGTTGAACATTTGTTTCAGTATATAGAGGACAGACGAAAGGCAAGATGATTTGTCGAATGTTCGTTACTGAAGAATAGCCTGCCGCGACGACGCGAACGCCGGCGGCAAGAGACCAATTAGTCAAATATGGTTACGCACGAACCAGAAGGACCTCCTGGACCCCATCACATATATCACACATATCACAACACCCGCAAGCGCCAACGAAGCCATCATCATTGCCTGGATAAAGGGCGCAATATCAGCCGCCTGATACGTAGCGAGCGAGCAAGCAAGTGGCTAGCCCGCATCACTCTTATTGTTCTGGCACCTTCTGTGATTTACTTTACAAGGGGGGAGCAGGGCGCGAAGCATAAAGGGAATCACAGATATAGGTGCTGATGCCTGATGGATCATGGATGGATCACTAGCATTGGCAATGGATGGACGACGATGGGTGCTGATGCATGATGTCGGAACAACATCCTCTATCAGCGACGCTGAGTAACCTATGCGGCCACAAGATAACTGGATTCCGACGTTCGAAGGCGTAAATGCGAAGGAGCACCCTGATTTGCGATAATGCCAATATCCCTCATATGGGACAGAAAGGCACGGATAGGAATGCATTATGTGTCTTTGGAGATACTTGAAGGACTCATTGATACAACCCATCATCATTAACCTGATTCGGTGGGCAAAGATATCGCGAAGTTGCAGGGCTTCTTTATTTCCAATGCACCCGTAATGGCCATGCATATTGATTCGCGGAGGTGAACAGAATATATTCCACATTAAAAAGCGAGTAGATAGCATACGGGCGCCCGAGTACAGTAGCTTTGCATGAGGGTATTAAGAACCAGACGAAAGGCTGCGACAACGCCGCAGTTTGCGTATGTCGCCATCCGATCCAAATGTCCCTATGGACTGCCGAGCAAAAAAAAAAAAGCATGGGTGTGCACAGTGTGGGTATACATCGTGCGCGAATTAAACAAATCACAAGGACACGTCTGCCATAGACGCCCACAACTGATTTTGATAGATAGGATAGTAGCGTGTAATAGGTATATAATCATCCCGGTGTTCTGGTGCTCTGGATGGGCCCATTGTGCGGAACAGACGTTGGCCAAGGAATCGATGGGGCGAGGATAAGGATAATCAGTGGAAGGTGGTGCTGGTTGGCGCTAATAAACCACTGCTCTTGTTCTTTGCGCGGTAGTTGCCCTGTCAACGCGTTTCGCCTCGAGGCCGGCACCAATTTGCGCACGACCGTCCTCAGCGGATAAGAACAGTCGGGACAGTCTTTTTTTTCGAAGTTCTTCGAACACGCTTTGAAGATGCCATATATGTACAACACATGATGAGTTGAAGGACTGCGACGATGGTGGGGATGGAACATGTCAAGGGTGGGAGAGTATAGTGAAGAAGTGGGGAAATGACGAGGCGGTAAGTTGTCCTTCAAACTGATTCACAGAAAGAGCGCTTGGAAGTTGAGGAAAAAAAATCATGACGCTCGCAAGAGGAGACGGCCAACATGGCACCCATGATTGCCCAAAAGTCTCCATGATTTTTTTTTTGCCCTGGGCCTTAGTTTGGCTTTTACCGTTTCATGCCAGCGATGACAGATGGACCAGAGACTTTGCTCCAGGGCGACGAAGCAAGAGGGCCGTATTTGAACTCGATTCGCGGCGCTGGAATATACATCTTGGATGAGGATGCAGGGAGAGGCATCTGAGGCGGGCGCATATTCTGCTGAGGTGGTGGGTGTGCCAGACGCGCCTTCCACGCCGTTCTGATAGCGTTAGAGCGAGCTAGAAGCTGAATAAATATTTATCTCAGTACAACATCGAAAAAAGCATACGTAGAGTAAGAAGACCTACCGCCTCTTTCTCAACACCGTCTGCAATACTGTCAAGAATGGCCTCGACGACACTTTTATGATTTCCATGAGGTTTATCATCGCGAAAACGCATCATACGCCAGCGTGAGATCGAAGAATCCCAATGGACCTCCACGATCCTGTCGTCGACTTGCTCTCCGGATTTCTTGAGACTGAAAAAAAAAGCGCCAGAGCGAAGAAGCAAAGACGCAAAAGAGGGAGGAAAGTAAGTCAGCCTCATGTAACCAAACGTATGAACCTTCGTTCGCAATGAGATACGAAGTGTTTCGCGGTAAAAGCGACACTCACTCTTCCCATTCCTTGTCCTCGACGAGCATATCATCGTATTGCTCGTACTTGTCGCCGCCGCACCACACCTGCAAGAGGAATAGAGGTTTCGCGCAATAGTCTGGTTCCTGGGGGTTATATCGTAAAGGTGGGAAGCGGAGGATGAGTTTAAAGTCGATAGAGTTCTCTGAAGGCGGTTTCCACTTCAATCTACAAAGATTCATTGAATATATGCCCTTGAGATACCCGAGATGATAATTGTAGAGCAGCTCACATGTTGGGATCTGTGCCAGGTGTGTATGGAGTGCTGACACAGGTGTAAATGAGGCCATCATTGCCGTGTTGAAGCGCAGGAATATCGACGTTGAAGACCTTTTCAACGTGATATGAAAAGTTGATCTCCTTTACTTTAATGCTGTAGACCAGCTGTTAATATTGCCCCCAAGCAGAGGAACTAACGCAGCACACCTGAATGGCTGGTTCTCCGCTACGTGTGGATGGTCGCGAATCATTTGAGCATATGGTTTATAGAACCACTCGTTCAACCTCTGAATCGCGCGTACCGTCAATTCAGCCTCCAACACGCAATAAAACAGAACACGTACGCCATATCGCTTATCGAGCGGCTTGCTCATCACATTCTCGTCGTCGATAACCAAACAATCGAACGCCAAAAAGCGTACTTTTTCCTATCCGCAGAACGATTATCAGCATGAGTCATACGACCGACAAGGGTTCCACGTACCCGTCGCGTGATAGGATCTACATCGATAACGAGCTCGCCGTCGATAAGACTGCTTCGGAGCGGCATAAGAGGGTTTTCATGATGAGGAAAGTATATCCCGGTGATTTCGCGGTAGGTGTTGTGTCTGTCGATCTGTGTAGCCGCACGGAGAAAGCAAGCCAAAAAAGATTAGTTCAGCGATCAAATTACGACATGGCTGGCTGAGCGCTGCTGCTCGCGTGAACGAAAGAACACGACGTACGATGAATGTTGTTTGCACCTTTGTCTGCAGGTCCGTCACAACCAGAAAAAGAACGCGTACGCCATCCGACTTTTCGCAGACCCAGTAGCTGAAGAGAGACGATAGCAGGTGACAAACAAAAGAAGAACAACGATGAAGGCAAGGCGTCAGCTTTTGGTAACAAAAAAGCAAGAGCAAGATTAACGCACTCTTGTTTTTCCAGTTTTTCCAAGTCCTTTGTCCCAAAACTCACGGGCTGACTGCCAGGAAATCTAAAAAGAGAGCGCACATAGGTTAATGCCGCGGGCATCGTCTAGGATCAAGCAAAGGCTGCTAACTTTTCAGGATTGTCTAAATGACACATCCGCGCAACATGAGCTTTGAGCCACTGCTCTTGTTCGGAATGTCGGGGAACAGGATCCCCAGGGAGATCGGGAATGGGCATTATGAGGAAGGAGTAGTGGAGGAGGGCATAACCCTGATAAGGCGTCTATATGGTTTCGGTGAAGATGGCAGGTCACCAGCTCATACTCCGGAGGTGCCGAGGGTTATGTAAGCTTTGCCAATTTACGTACGCGGCTCAAAAACTAACACAAGGCCAACTTAATATCAGAGAAGTGCGCAATTTGAATTATTCGAGTACAAGCACAAAACACGATGCGACGAAAGATGACATGAAAAGAAAGAGAAAAGAAAGCGAGCCCTTCATCGATCCTCTGCCCATTCCTGAAAACAAAAAAAGTCAGAACAATGGAGCTACTGATGCAAGACAGATTGCCACTCACGTTCTCCTTCTTGATTTGAGCCTGATAAGAAAAAAGAAAAGATCAGTATACCAACGCGATTGGTACACAAAAGCACACGCACCTCCTCCTCGGGAGTGAAATCATTTACGATGTTGAAGAGCTTCCGAATCTCCTCGGGGGTCTTTCCCTTGATCATGTTGGCGACGGTCTTGCAACCAACGTCACTAATAATGCAAGTTAGATATTTTATATACAGTATGCCACTTCACGAAAATACGCACAGAAGAGACTTGATATCGAGGTAGTTGGCAGCGAGGATAATCTCAAAGAGCATCTCCTGGTCAACAGTGATGAACTTCTGATCCCACTCGCTGATGTCGGTGGTACGCTTGCGGGTCTCATCCTGGCTTTGATCAGCGTCCGCTGAGGGGAGTGGCTCTCCTCGGTGGTGCTCGCAGTACTCCAGAACCTACGATTGTTTTGGGTAAGCACAGCCTTTTCATTGATAACGTACGAGAAAAGAAAACGCACTTTCTTCATCACACTCGACGACACGTTAGGAAGAGGGATGGGTTGATCTGATTCACCGACATCTAAAGGGCAAAAAAGAGTCGTGAGCCGCATTGCGACATGAGGCATATGGCCATCGACAAGGAAGAACACGAACCCTCGAGCATGTTCTTGATGAGAACGGAGCGCTCGACGACCTCCTTGTCGGCGTTGAATTGTTCGTTGTCAGAGGTGACGAGAAGGACCATTTTGAGAATATGAAAAGGTAGTGGAAGTGGTTGGGGAAGTAAAGACAAGTGGCTGCAGGATGCGGGTTTATAGATTGGTCATGTTATATCTCTCGGCAATCACCGGCGCGACACGGTTGTGACTGACTCGCGCTTGGGCCTTTGTTTTATTATCTTTTTGACTCTAAAGCATGTCCTTTCTGACTCGCCTCCTGGGCCCTGCGTCTTCTCCTTTCTCCGCTTTCGGTACCCCTTTCATCTCTGACTCCTTGCTTCCCGCCTAACCGCGCCCACAGGTGCCATCCGTACTGCGACAAAGCGTGCCGGAGGCACAGTCCACAACCATGGAGGCTCTCCCGGAAAGCGTCTCGGCGTCAAAAAGTTCTCGGGTATGGCTGTGCCCTTGTAATTGAAAATAATAAAACTCATCGCGTTGCTTCCGCCCACAGACCAGTATGTGATACCAGGCAACATTATTGTCAGACAACGCGGCACGGTATTTCACCCTGGCCAACACGTATGTCCTAGACACGCTCCTCTTCCGCTTTAGGCTCAAAGGCCTTTGTTCAGGTCAAAATGGGCCGCGACCACACACTATATGCAATGGTGCCCGGGTTTGTTCGCTTTTACAGGGAAAAGCACATGTTGGGAGAGCGCAAATACGTGGGCTTGGTGCTTGAGCGCGGCGATGTCCTACCTCGCGACCAGGCCGCACGTGGGCGTAGTCGGTACTGCGATCTTGTAAACCGCAATAGCCCAGAATACAGCCAACAACCACGAAAATGAGAGTTGTGCTACGTCGTCCGCTTACCTACCCACCACCTTCAGCTATGTATTTGTTCATCTCGCATCTTAATTAATACTACAAATCCAGCCATGATACCACACTTCGTATGGATAAAGTTTAACCTGCTACCTCCCGCAGTGATCTATGCCCGCGTCTCCACATTAGCGCAAAACGCAAGCCGCAGCGAGGCTTCAGAACTGGTCACATCTCATTTGTCTAAAATAACTGCGTCGGCATCACGATGCTATTAATACCGTCCATTCACACAGGCGCAAAGGCATCGAGCACGACAACGGGCCCCGGTTTCTCACTTCCCAAGCAACAACCACGATGACCGCAGAAACCACCAATCCTACCCCCCTGCTCACTATCACGCCCTTCAGGCCGGCAGGTGCCTCGTCACTTCAAACCTCCTGCGAATGCGATCACTGACATATGCGGCATTTTTTACTCTTTTTGGGTGCAGATATCCCTCCTGAAGATGAGATCGTCGAGCAGGGCAAGAAACTCATCGAATCAACGGAGTCGTGGAAGAAAGGCAAAACATTCTTCGATACCGTCCATACTTGCTCGCGCTCGAAGCTTGCGGGCGATGGCGCCCATTGGTATTGTCGTATTAGCGAACACAAGCCTAGTGAGATCACCTTCGACGAACTCTGGGACAAGCTTTCACACAATAAAGCAGAGATTGAGCTTCAGTGCGTATTTTGCTTTTGTCTTGTTGTAGTTTTTGTTGTGATCATGGTCTTTGTTCTTTTCTATTGTAGATTCATCCACGAAATACAAAAAGTCGTCAAAGTGAAGGATATCTCGCCTACCGCTAGTATTTGGACGTTGTATTACACTTTCACCCCACCCGTCTCGCCGCGGGTCTTTACCGAACTCCAAGTAGTCCACTTCTCTGAAAGCAAGCCAAGAACGGGGTATGTTGGTCCATCAAAATTATACCTCAATGCAATACTAAACCGGTCAATCATAGCATAATCGTTTCCCTCGCTATTGACCTGACAGGCCAAGGCGACGAAGAGCTGCACCTGCTCGAGGAGAAGGGCACCAAAGGGCGCTACGTCAGCGTCGAGCGCGTCATGGAGCTCGAAAACGGCAACACTGAGTGGCGCATGGCTACATCAAGCACGCCTGGGGGAAGTATTCCCAGCTTCATCGTCGACAGTACGATGGCTAAGAAAATTTCGTCTGTAAGTCGCTGTCTGTCTCGTTTGCGGGTACGGAATATTGATCAATATGTGAATGCAATGCAGGATGTCCCACAATTCATCAAGTGGTTCAATACTCATAAATAAATTAGACGAGCTTCTTGGGTTTTGGATCTTTTCAGTCTGTATATGTGTACAACCTAGGCGATATACCAGAATTACGATACCTGTTGGAAGGAGAAATGTTCTTGCTTTCAGTAAAAGAATAGAATTGATATTGCCACCTGTCTATGGCGGAACTGGATACTGCACAATGATATTACAACCGAAAACATAACGGCCTACCCATGCAGACCTTATACATGCTTATCAAGGTATACAAGGCATAATCATGCCAATTCAAGGTAACGTTCCACTGCAATTCACTCGTCGTCAGTAGCCTTCAGAACCTCATTAATGCAAAAAAAATACGTACACTCCCAGTTAGTGACGGCCTCGTTCCACAACTTGACCTCATGTTCGCGAGTACCACCGTAATGGTCGACGAATTCATTCCCGAAGACCTCACGCGCTATGCTATCGGGCTTCATCATCCGTGCAGTGGCCGATTCAAGCGAAGTAGGAAGCATCTTAATCTATTCACAAGAAAATTAGCCCTCGCTAAGAACAATAAATTTCATTCCCTATATTGGCTTACCTTTCCATTGCTCCTATCCTCAGGTTTGAAATGAGATATCGGCGGCCCAGGCAACGGCAGCTTCTTACTAATTCCTCTCAAACCCAACGAGAAGATTGCGCTGAGGGCGAAGTACGGGTTCATGTCTGCTCCGGGGATACGAATTTCCATGCGAGTCGCGTATGACGGGCAGGAGGGCGGCGAGATGATGCGGATGGAGGCGGCGCGCGAATCATATCCGTAGGTAACGGCGTTGGGTGCCCAGAAAGCTTCACCGCCGACGAGGCGCTTGTAGCCGTTAATTGTAGGTACCAACTAGAATTTCTTGGGTTAGCACTTTTTGGAGCCCGTTGCAAGCGATTCCTTACCGCAGGCATCACTATTAGACAGAAAATTCAGATTTAATCGCTTAAGAATGCCTGGATGTCACCGATGCTTACCGTCAGCGATTCCATCTAAAATACCAGCAAGGAACCACTCTGCTTCCTGGCTGATAAATTTTGTATCCTCGTTAGCAGCATTGGCCCTTCCGCCGGTCTTGAGCTCGGCATCCGTTACTGCGAAGATATTGCGCTCTTCCGCATTCCTCAGAGATACATGCACATGTCTAAATATTTATTAGCATATACGCAGTCGAGTTGAATCGGCTGTGAATGTGTCATACCCACTGCAACCAGGGAGCTAGAGAAAAGTATTAAAATCCACTCATCGTCGAGTGGGAAGCGGACTCACTCCGTTCCAAGGTTTGGCCATAAAGCTGGGAATCACGCCGTGCTTCATACCTGTAGATTTGGCCGTGTATTTGAAGAGAATGGCATTATCGGCCATTCTGAGGGCGGACGTGTAGGCTAGAGCCGTTTCTAGCACTCCAGGTCCTGTTTCCGTATCTTGATGAATGGTTAGTATGCCGACAGCCTGATTGATCTAAATCTTATTCACGATGGCCTTCAATAGGGACGTCAAATTTCAAGCTTTCGTCAAAAAGATCATGGAAGTAGTCGTTGTTCAGTTGTGTCCGTAGAAGAGAATATCCATGCACTAGGAAATCAATATGTCAGATTTACAAGGTAATAAACAAATCAGAGTTTGCTTACTTCCAGGCGTTAATGGTTGCAGATTAGTAAAATTCTTGTCAGAGGCAGATTGGGCTGTTTCTGCAAAGCTTCTGATTAAGAACGAACCTCCAAGTTCAATAACGTATCAATTTACCTTTGAAATTGAAATACTAGGGATTTATCAGTTACTGACTGCATTGAAGCGAGTTCTCTTGACGTACCTCATATTCTACACCCGCGTAGCACTCGTATCCAAGTGAGCTACCTATACGCTTGGTAACGGACTTCAGGACTCCTCGAGGGTCTACAGATAGTGGTAGTTTGGAGACTGGGTCCAAAAAAGAGACGAGGAAGAACGGGACGTCGTTCTCCCAAGGAATCCTGCGGAAGGACGACAGATCTATGATAGCGATGACATCACGGTAACCATTAGCTTTGTTAGAGATGAGGAGCTCTTTCGAATACACGGCGTCGTGAATATCCCATCCACTAGATGGAAAAGCGTAAGGAGCTGAAATCCAAGGTGGGCGAAAAGCTACGTACAAAATGACACTGCAAAACCCAAATCCGTCCATCTTCGCAGCACTCAAGAACTTCTCTGTCGACTGATAAAAGTAATAAGCGCTCTGAACTTTCCAGAGTCCAGACTAACTGACCATGAACTTTCCTCGAAGCACACCATCAACTGAGACATTGTTCAATCAGTCTTTTACTACTCGAGGTGCTGCGTGAGACGTACCATCGATACCTAGATAAAGGCATAGCAGTATCAGAGATAAGCCAGAAACGACGACAACGCGACCTGCGCAACTTACCAGCGACCTTGACCTTAGCCTCTCCTGCAAGCGCTGTTTGAAGATCATCGAGAGATTTTGGGGCGCGTGAGGTCGCTGCCATGATGGTAGATGATGGAATAGGGTAACTTCGCAGAGGGTGGGATGGGTAAGGACCCCCGAAAATTAGGCCAAATGCTGGATCCCGATCCGGACAGATTTTGGCGATTTCCGGACGTTAGGATGGAGGAAAAACGGACAGAAAT